>APFE030640100.1:0-160829 GCA_000404065.3 Pinus taeda
ATATAACATTATATATATATATAATCACAATTTTTTATCAAGTTTTGATTTTATCCATGATTTCCATTGCTTGAAATCCAGGAACAAGTTCCATATAGAATAACGCACATATATCCATACTAGAATTTAGTTTGTATAACAAAATATTATCACAACCACATTACTAAATGTGGTTGATATTAATTTCATATTAGTATTCACATTAGTATACAAATCAATATTTAACAATATTAATATTAAATTTAATGTTTATTAATAAGTGATAATAATAATATTGTTATAAACTCCCGGATGCGGGTGTTTGACAGGTCACAAGGTACGTTGAAGGTGCTTCGAAAGGGCAGTTGTCAGCTCAAGTACACCACGGGTTACAGTTCTGGGTTGGCGAGCTGGTCTCGCACAAGTTTATTTATGGCAGCATTAACTTCGTCCTACAGTCCCTTGGTTATCTGCGCTATGGCTATCAATATGTTTGTCATTCCTGCGGCTTCGACGCAGATCTCTGTGGCCTTATGGGTTGTTGTTCCGCATGTTTCCTCGAGCCACTCTGTTAGTGAGCCTCTGCTAGTCATTCCCTCTCTCAGCTCTAGAGCAATCTCCATTCGCCTGGCTCTGGTTCCTAATACGCGCGGACTCGTCGGGACTCCGTTTCTACTTCACTTTGGGCACAATTTTCTTTGTCACTCCTCTTTGTGTATCTGCTCCTTGGACAAGCCTCTGCAAGTTATCATGCCATGTGAAAGGCCCATAATGGGGAGTAGGCGAGGCGGCTCTCGCGGTCGCGCCACTCATCAGCGGTCCTCCCCCATCTCGGACCCTTCCTCGGAAGCGATGGATTCTGGTCGTAGCATTCCTCCAACCATCAGAAGTGGCAGGGGCAGGGGTCAAAGGCGAGTCAGGCATGATGAATGTGAGCATAATGCTCATCCCACTGTCCGTTATCGCATCCCGTGTTCTTTAGCCAACTCATCCTTCATAGTTTCAGTTACAATTGAAAAATGTGAGAATGTCTGGGGTTCGGGAACCGCCCATCATGGGGTTCTTGCAGAACAGAGGATGGCAACTCCGATTGATAACCAGCACCAGGTCAAGGGAGGCCTTTCTGTGGTGAATTCAGATGCCAACGCAGGTCCAAGCGAGCCAGTAGGAGGAAAGCTTACAAGCTCAGAGGTTCATCAATCCAACTCTGAGGACTCACTTCAATTCGGGTGTAGGGTCACTGAGGAGCCCTATACCTCAGAGGACGACTGATCCAGCCCGTGCCTCTGTTCTTTGCAGTTTCTCAAGTAGGAGCTCGCCTCCTTTTTTGAGTCTCGATGCTAATGTTTGTTTCAGGTCTCTATCAGTTAATGTTTCTTTTATGTTTAGCGATGGATAGCAGTGGTTCAATTTTGAATTTCATGGGAGTCAAAATACTGCTGCAGGTTTTATGTGGACTGAGGTCAAGCATATTTTGTAAAATGCCAACTTCACGGCAAGACTTTTCAAGGCAGCTGCCTTGCTGTAACATTTTTGTATAAATAATAGGAGTAGACCGATTGAGAAAAAAAGATAATATTGTTATAAACTTAAAATAATAAAAACCCAATATTATTAAAATCTTAAAGTAATAAAACCTAAAACGTAAGTAAATTTTGCTAAGAAAATTACTAACATCATTTAATATTGTATTAATGTTGTTTTTAATAATATTATTTGTAATATTAATTTGAATGTTGTTATTATTATTAGTTATATTATTAATGATATTATTAAATAATGATGGTATTTATTATAACCTTAACATTATTGTGAAACTTAAATTTATAAAAAAAATTAATAGTATAAAATGTAAATTTATAAAATTAGTAATATTACTTTTCAAGTCACACCAAATGAAACGGGGTGATACTAAATTCCAACACCACGTTTCATAAATAATTTTTTAATAAATTACAAGGATAACCATGTTCCACAAATGATTTTTTAATAAATTAAATAGACAGGGAGACTTACTATTGACAAAACTTTTCATATTGTTCATTGATTCATGTATTAGACTAAGAATATTTGTTTGCCTTGCAATCTCAACCATTCATTTTATTGACAATATAAAATCCGTAAGCCCAATTCCAATATAGACCTCGGTGTAATAGCATGGGCATTTACCTATAGATGTAGATCGTAAAACTCTGATGTGTGCTTAAATATTTGCATATTATCACATTTTATGGTCATGTTCCAAAAAAAATGTTTCAGAACATAACAGAAAATTAGCAAATGGATACTTCAGGTTCACGTGACATTGTCTAATTGATGCATATATACTCAGAGTCCCTCATCTTGTCCTTGAAAAAAACAGTGCGAATATACTCCTCCGATGTGGATGTAGACCTTTTTTGGATAGCTCATCAACAACAAAGTTATGCTCACGATATAGGTGGGAGAAAGTCAAATCTAGAAATTCAACCTAAATCTCTTTGATACTATGCAACTAGTTTATGGGCTTATGGTGTTCAAAAGTTGTACGACCTCGAACCCAATCTATGGCCACCTTTGAATCTTTGAATACCACCAAATTGTCGATGGAGAGCCATTTTGTGCAAGATAGTACTCCCCAAAGGGTAATGACCTTCGCACAAATGTTAGTACCCTGACTGTAATTCCACATAAAATGAAATAAAGTTCTCGATTGATAACAATATATACCTCACACCCATATTTCCCTCTATTGGTCACCCCATCAAAAAAGTCAACAAGGAATCTGTCCCATATGTTAATGAGGTGAATACTTCTCTTGTGCTTCTGATTAGCCATTGGGCCATACTCATTGAAGTATGCAACAATGGAATAACAACACTGTTAAATATCCCAACTTGATCCCTCGAAAATATAGGCATTCCTATAGCACCAAATTCCCTGAAAAATGAATAAAGGAAGAGAATACCACTCTGTAACACTCTCCTCCCACATCTACCCAAGTAACCGGCTAACTGGGATAAACATGTGATGAAAAGTTACTATGATATGATTCGACCTCCTAAGTCACCTTAAGGAAGTGGAACCAATGGAAACACACGATACAAACCTTCCACATCAACAATAAGATCCTCAGGAACCATCCCAACCTCTCACTTAACCAGCCCCTAAGTTCCACTACGTTTCTTGACCAATTAACCCCTCGACTCTCCCATGATATGGGCATGCCAACGTCCAAAGGGCTCTAGATGCTCCCATAACATGGCATGCACATGTCCAGGGACTATTTTTCTTAGTGTTGTGCCATCGTCCCCAGGATTTGACCCACTTTTTCAAGCCTAGAGCCCAGGTCACTGCCCATAATTCAATGACACTTTCAGAATCTGTGATTTACATTATAACAAGTCTTGCAAATAATAAAATAACTCCAGGACTAGGCCTGACCATCCCCAACCGGGACTGACATTCTGTCAAACACTTGGCATCAATGCAATCTACAGGAAACGAATACAAGACAGAGCATAAATGACTGATAAATCATATGATACTTAACAAGAAGGACCACCACCCTCTTCCGTTAAATGGTTTGACATCAATTAGGTCTTGCATCCATTATCCTTTCAATTACAAATAAATACATGAAATAACCATGGAAATAATCAATCATATAGCAATGCTTATAACCAACATTAAACCATGAAAGTTACAATGAGATAATAGCCATTAAATCCACATATGAATAAGTACAAAAGCAAGAGAACTTAGCTTTTATTAAACATAAGCAAACACGACCAGGTTCAGGACTTCCATGTACCACCTGGCCGTAGACATGGCTGAACCAACTCTTTCTTTCAAGTCAGTCACCCCCGTGCCATATTCCAAGCATGAATGTGGGATCTCATGGATAAACCAATCCAAAAACAACTAGGGGAATCCAGAGCTTAAACCACCTCCACCACCCTCACCAAACCGTGATCTCACCAAAACCAGCACCGAGATCGCAAAACAAAACTGAGCTAGGAATGCCACCGAACTCCATCATTATCCTTGAGGAATTTTCCGTCTCATTGTCTTTTAGGCTTTACTGCAATCCACACCGGATAACCTTGAGCAATCCCTACTCCAATAGGTACATTTGCAAACATCTTATAGAAAATTAGAAAAATAGTGTTTACAAAGGAGCCTTGAGAAATTTATTAGTAGTCAAATTCACTTTATATAACTCTTGAGAAAGGTGTTTTCTATTAAGTTCACTTTCTAGTAATTCATAGTTGATGCTAATAGTCCTCATACAATATGATTGCACTTGTTTTTTTAAGCTTTTACATTCTTGTTGAGGTAGTTGCTTCATCACAAATTCCCTTTTAATTTTACATGTAGGTGGATGCTTTCATATATAATATTTAGCAACAAAGAGTTGACCCAAGTTTTTCAAGCCTACCTTGATAGTATATTTTACCAAAAAACACACATTCTATGTTCACAAATCTTATTGTCATGAAAATATAGAATATGAAAAGATTGCATTGTGCACAAACTCGTTTGCTAAAGAAATGTTGTCACAAAGTTATTTAGTGCATTAATATAGGGTATTGATGACAAAAGGGAGATCAACGTATAAGATAGAGGAAGATAGCATTATGCAAAACTCATTTTCCCAAAAAAACATTGTCCCAAAGTTTTATTGAAATATTATTAATCCAACACTAATAATAATAATAATAGGTTGTTGCATGAAAGATTTCACCAAAACAAAATCCAAAGTTTGAAAATATTAAATCCAAATTCCAATTAATGGTAGCCAATTCCTAAGAAATTTTCTTATTTGTAAGCATGCCAATAAAGAAAACAGTGTACATTTAAAATGAATAGCTCACGTTTAGATGTCAAATATTTTTAAATGTTTGGTGAAGCTCCTCTCAAGCTTGCACTTGAGAGAAGAGAATCTAGCAAGTTGTCTTTAAAATAAAAATTGGTCCTATTGCTCACAATCCAATTCAATGCTTCACACCAACCATTGTCAAAAGTATTGAACCTGGTGCTTCACTGGTCCTTCACACAATGGAAGACATGTCATTCGAAGCCATAACCAACGAGTCGTCAACTTCCCTCGACCCAACAACAACATGAAGCAATGAAGATTACCTCGACCCAATGGCAAATATGAAGATTTAATGCTTCCAATTAGTGTGCCTACGTTGCAAAGAGTTAATGAATTACATCTAATATTGTGGATATGGAAAGACCCGCAGGGCCTTGATAATTTCTAGGTGCACATAAATTGTATAAATCCATAGCTCAAAGGAAGGATGATCGCAAGTAAATATAGGGGTGAACTTACAAAATGGAATCGGATGAAGGGCCAATGGTTTCCACGTGTAATAAGATCATGGGCCTTCAGAGCAACTAGAGCACCAACAAGAAACGAAATTTTCTAAATTAAGACAAACATAACTTTCACAGGATAACGGTTTCTCAATGTGATGTACAAACACTAAATATTGAAGATGAACATAGTGAACAGTAAACAGAAATTGACAAGTACCAAAAAAATACTAAACTATATCTAGCAGAAACAGAAGGCAGAAAGGGGCAATGCTAAACAACGAATGGAAGCTGGCATTACAAGGTAATCATTGCTTGAGGTAAAATGAATAGTTATCAAGGGTCCAGGGTTTTAAGAAGCCCACATGAGAGACACAAACAAAAAATGTTTGCCCAAATCAACATGGAAAGAGCATCTCAATTTCACCACAGAAAATAAAGGCTAATGGGATTTGTAGTTACTAGTTACAATGAGATTCATAATGTCCGTCAAGAGGGAAAATATGTTCCATTAAAGGTCTGGTCAACCAGCATGTCTGTGTTCTACATCAAGACGCTGTTGGGAAATTTGTCATGACATGTACACACCATCATTTTAAGGAGAGGATCATTCTCACACGAAATTTGTGTCCTCGATCCTCTTGGTCTACCCTTATGACCTGCAATTTATTTTTTCTTAATAGAGCTGGAAGTATATCATTCACCTGATCTTGCTTTGATGTTGGCAATGCTTGGTGTGCTTTAAATGTTACCTTGTTGCATGGCATCCTTTGTCTGTATGCATTTTCTATGGTTGAAGTGTAACAGTTTAAGTTTTTATTTCTTTTCTCCATGATAAGAGTCTGAGTAGCACATTACAAAAAGTCTGAGTGGCACATTAAAAAGTACTTTTATATGCACTGTTGAAACGTGTTTGAGATATAAAATGCAGAGTGCATTTTTGTCTACAGCTTGGAAGTAGCTTTAATTTATAATGCATAAGATCACTGCCTTTTGGTGTTTAACCTCCTCGTAACATTCATAGTCAGACTAAAGTTTAAACCACAAAAATATATTATAAGATTTCACCATAATTGGGCACTTCTCAATGATGCATATTTACTTTGATAAGAAACTTTAACTTACCATTAGAAGGGAGGAATGCTTTCTGGAGTCACTTCAGCGCAAAATAGGTTAATTTCATGTCTTAGGAAGAATGATTCGAGCTGTATGAGGACCTGAATTCCTCAAATGAAGATACCTCTTTGAGACATAACTCGAAGGTAAAACTAGAACTTTTAATTCTTATCTTGCTACATACATTTATATCATCAACCTGGCTTGATGTTGGACTAAACAATTAAATGCTTTTGCTCAATTTTGGAAATATCCACCAGAATCACATTATTATTTTTGTTGGTGCAATTCCTGACTTTTGTCATTTTATGTTGTATTCATTGCCCATAATATTGTACTATCCTCTCCACTATTCTGAATCTCTTTTTGGATCATAGGATTAACCGGGAGGGCCTAACATGCAACTTCTTCACTCATTATGCTATCTGTAGGTTTGGGTTAAGTTGCAAATTTGACAAATTCATGGGACACTTAAATTAGAGTATCTTTAGACTTAACAATTGAATTTGATGGAGGAAATTGTCCAGAACAATCTTCTAGATCAGAAGCTAGTCAACAGCCTTTTGGTGTTGAAAATGTAGGAATAGATTCATAGTGTTCCACTTCAAGAACAAAAGTGGCCTTTTACTTTTTTGCGAAGTTGACAGAGTCTACTGGTTTAAATGTGATTGAGGTTCCTTATCCTGTCAACTGGGTGCATAAGCCAAACTAACATTGTCTATTCAGGATCCAGGGCATTGATTGACTAAGCAACAGGTGATTTCTTGCTGAGAGTTGTAACCGGGGTTACCATGAATTTGACAGACATTATGAAGCTCTTTATAATGGTCGAATTCCACAACTTGTGTAGATAAGACTGGATGAATTTCATTGCAACCTTGTCAAAAAAAATCTTTAACCATGGTATGTAAGTGTAGAGACCAAAATATGATAGAAACGATCAAAATCTGATAGAAAATATAGGGTCTTTTATGTTGTTCAAACAATTATTTTGACTATAAAATATTCTCCATACAAACAAAATATATTCTTAAAAGAACTGTAAAATTTAGCAAGCAATATTAGTTCTCATTTTCAATCTAGAAAACAAATCAGTGCATGTCACATTATTCTTGAAGGACACTTAAATTTAGTTCTTGCAGATGCGATGCTGCAGCTTGGCATTTCACATTAAGCAAACACAAAATTTCATATTTTTGTCCCAAATAATCTTATAAATAAAAGTACACTATTTCTGAGATCCCTAAGCTATTGGACTAAAAGTTCCCCAAGCCACACCACTAAGGGCTGAAAAGGTGATGCCGCCTAAGCTACACATACCCACAGTGTGCATGTAGAATGCATGTCACATACATCCCAGGAATTCCAAAATTTATTACTTGGTAAAACCTTCACAAGTCAAAGTTTAATTCTCCTTCAATAAATTCCATGTGGAAACATTTCATTTAACTATCCCAAGTCTAAACTTTATAGACCTTTGAGCGGAATCTTATAAATCCTTCCATAATCTTTGGACCTTGGCTAAAACTCAGACTTAGACCTTCATTAATTAATCCCAACATTAACCGTAATACATTTATTCCACTCATTTATATTATAATTCCCATATAATAGAAATATTTTGTAACTAAACTTAGACCTCACATTTCCGCCATTCCACAAACCTTTGCACGTATATCGATGCTCTCTTTAGGGAATTCAACCTCTGTCGTTGATCTCATTCCTTAATCCGATAGTTATTGCATCACCCGATCGCCAACTAGCTTGGCCGAACTCCACCGTTGATCAATCCCGCTCGATCCAATGGCTATCGCGCAATCTCACGTGAAATCATGCACGACCGATATCAGGTCGAGAGCACGCGAGAAAAGTAGTTTTCTCGTGCTACGTGTCACCCGCTAAGGGTAATCGTGTGAATTTGTAGAATACCACTTACAACTTTTAGGGTGCACGAGAAACTGCTTACCGCCTACGAAGACCGCTCTACTATTTTGCACGTGGTTTTAATCTCCGCCATTCATTTTCTTGATTTTATCTTGCGCGACTTAATCTTAGCCGTCTATCTCACACAATCTCATCCGTTGATCTGACTGATCCAACGGTTCTTGTCCACTATTACGTTCTTTTGTTTCTTACTATGTAATAGCCCCTTCATTCGGCTTTCTGCTTGTGTATTTGTTCTCACCTTCTGGTCTTCACTTGTTCTGATCTCGATCTCCTCTCTGTTACTTCATTTCTTCGCGCCTTTACACTTCCTTCATAAATCCTTAGGTTTTACAAAACCTTACAATTATACCTTCATTGTAGCGTTGAAGTTTTTCTCCAATACTGTCTATGTGTAAACTCGTAGCACTCTTCTTTGTCTTCTTCTCTGATTCTGCACACCTGCAAACCTATGTTATGCAGAATTACTCTATTTGACACACAATTTATCATTTGATTACTCAATACAATCCACTCATACTCAGAAATCGAGTTATCTGTATTAATAAACAAACATTTACACAAGACTTTCTTTCTCGACCTGATCTTCTATATCATTGGCCTTTCCTTTCCTTCCCGTAGGCTTACAATCAACCCTATCTAATCTCTAAACTCTAGTTCTCACTTTAACTAACTGAATGACTGACTAACTGACTCTATGCCTTTTTGGCTTACATTTATACAAAAGGTTTTGTTAACCAATTCTGGTTCAGATCCTTAATCTGCTGAACTAAATCCCGAATATCCTCTAAGTCCACTTTTGACTCCACTAATCCCTAAGAATCCTCTCTACTTCGACAAACCATGAAACTAATTTCTAATCTAAGATTTACAATTGATTTCCAAATCTCTCAATCCTCACTAATCACTCATGTTCTCCTACATTCGAGAGCATTTACAAATATCCTCACAATATCTAATTAATTCATATTCTAATCACTCAAAACATTGATAATTACATTAATTTGATACATAGGAATCCAACTTCCTTGAAAACACAATGCTCTTGCATCAGACTCCCAAGGTTAAAATAATCATGATCTCCTGATCATGTGCTTTCGACCTTTGTCTTCCTGGATCCCATACTTTGTTATGTAATTTGTCTTTGGTTGTTGTTGTTATTTGTTGTTGCTCTCCATGTAAGTTTTAACCTCGTACAGAAATTACCTACATACAAATTCTATAAAAAAAAATTCCCCTGGATCCCAGAACTAGGACTACCAGCTTGATTTTTCATTATATTCCTTTCAATGTTACAATACATATTTATACATGTCGAAGCATCCAATACCATGGACCGAAAACCATCACGTCTAAAACCATGTGTGAAAAACATGCACAAAACCATAGGTATATCCGTTCAACCTAATATAGGGTCAAAAACCATAGAGTGGGGTTACCTGCACCCCTCAAACCCCCTGTGACTCTCCCGCTGTGAAATCAACGCAACGAAGGGGGGGCTCCGCCCCACTTCTAACCCCTTGGTTAACTACATGGGCTAGTTGTGGAAAGAATATAACACAACCCAACAATCTCCCACTTGTTGTTTTCTTTCCACAGGGGGCCACAGAAGAGCTTAGTCATTTTTCCAGCCCTGAAACGCCCATTTGTTTCTCTATACCAAGAGAACTTCTCAGAGCTCACAGATTTTTTCAATGCATCTGCAGTATTCTTCAAAGTGTCCACCTTTACCAACAACACCTTTTGTCTTCTATCATATCCCTCACAAAGTGATACTGAACATCAATGTGCTTTGTCTTTGAATGATAAGCAGGGTTCTTTGCCAAGAAATTGCACTTTGGCTGTCACAGTCTATCCTTATAGCTCCCTGTACTAACCCCATACTTGAACACAATCTCTGCAACCAAACTGCTTCCTTGCTTGCATGAGTGGCTGCCATGTATTAAGCCTCTGTAGTTGATAGTGCCACTACAGATTGTTTCTTACTCATCCAGCTGACTGCACCTCCAAATAGGTTAAACACATACCCACTTGTAGATCTTCTTTGATCCAGATCTCCAGCCCAGTCTGCATCAACAAAGCCACGAATATCCAACACTCTGTCCAATCATGGTCTTCCTTGGTAGCACAAACCATAATCACTAGTGCCACACAAATACCTGAAAGCTCGTTTCATTATTGTCCAGTGCTCCTTCCCTGGTTTTGACATAAACCTGCTCAATACTCTCACTGCATGTGCAATGTCTAGTCTAGTACAGACCATTGCATACATCATGTTACTGACTGCACTTGCATATGGAACACAAGACATGTCCTCTTCCTCTTCTTGTGTCTTGAGACACTGTTCAGCAGATAACTCTACACCTATAGGAATAGGAACCTTCACCGGTTTACTATCCTACATATTAAACCTCTGCAATATTGTCTCGACATACTTCCTCTGGTTTAACCAGAGCTTCCTCTTTGCCTGATCTCTTTTAATTTCCATGCCCAAAATATAGTTTGCAGCACCAAGATCTTCCATGTTGAATTTGGAGGACAATTGGGTCTTCAAATCTTGGATAATTTCTTTGTCATTTCGAACCATCAACATATCATCCACATACAAGACCAGATAAATAACACGGTTACCAATTAATTTAAAATACACACAGTGATCCACTTTGCTTCTGGTGGAGCCAAGTCCCTATATAAATGTATCAAATTTATGACACCACATCCTTGGTCATTGTTTTAACCCATACAGAGACTTCTTTAACTTGCGTAACAATTCTTTCTTACCCTTCACTACAAAGCCTTGAGGTTGCTTCATGTATATTTCCTCTTCCAGATCCCCGTGAAGAAATGGTGTCTTCACATCCATCTCTTCTACCTCAAAATAAAAAGAAACAACAACAGGTAAAAGTAATCTAATAGAAGTTACCTTGGCAACAGGAGAAAAAATATCACCAAAATCAATTCCTAGCACCTGGGAATAACCTTTTGCTACCAACTGAGCTTTGTATTTCACCACCTTTCCTTCTACATTTGTCTTCTTCTTGAACACCCATTTGCTTCCAATGGGTTTCCTTCCAGCCAGCAACTCCACCAGATCCAAAGCCTCATTTTTGCACAAAGATGCCATTTCATCAACCATGGCCTCTTTCCAGAGTTTGTCGTCCTCTGAATCTACTGCTTCCCTCACAGTTCTGGTA
Source organism: Pinus taeda (assembly GCA_000404065.3). NCBI lineage: Eukaryota > Viridiplantae > Streptophyta > Pinopsida > Pinales > Pinaceae > Pinus > Pinus taeda. Next base: position 11,538 of record APFE030640100.1, read on the forward strand.
TCATCATTAGTAATAGATAAAGAAAAATTTGAACACAAAGCAGATGGACTATACTTTTCTAGCTCCCTTCTTTCTCGAACTGATCTTCTCACATTCGGAATTTGTGGCTCTTCATCCTTTGATTCCGCGTCTACTATAGAGTGTGATTCTTCCTCCTTAAGCTCAAACTTTATCTTCTCAGGTTCCTTTGGTTGGACTTCATGTTTAATAACATATTTTACCTCTCTGAACACCACATGTCCACTGTACACAACCTTCTGTGTGACTGGGTTCCAAAGCTTATAACCCTTTAAACCATCCGTATAACCAATAAAGATGCATTTTTCATATTTATTATCCAACTTGGTTCGTTTCTCCTTTGGAACATGTACATATGCATCACATCCAAATACCCTCAGCTGTGAAAGAGAGGGTTTCTTACCAGTCCATACCTCTTGTGGAGTCTTATCCTCCAATGCTGATGAAGGTGATATGTTGACTAGGTAACATGTAGTATCTACCACGTCTACCTAGAATTCTTGTCCTAACCTGGCAGCACTAAGCATGCTTCTTGCCTTTTCCATCAACGTCTTATTCCTGCAACTCCATTTGGTTGAGGTGTATATGGAGTAGTATCCTGTCATGTTATACCACACTTCTTACAAAATTCTTCAAATTCCTTGTTGCAAAACTCTCCACCATTATCTATCCTCAACACCTTTATCTTCTTCTCTGTCTGATTTTCCATGAGAGCCTTAAATTCTTTAAACATGTCAAAGGCTTTAGATTTATTATTAAGGAAATATATTCATGTATTCCTTGAGAAGTCATCTATAAATGATACATAGTACACAAAATTACCCTGTGATGGAACCTTCATAGGTCCAAACACATCACTATGCACAAGTTCTAATATATGTTTTGCCCTATTACTACCATAGGGGAAACTCATCCGATTTTTTTTCCCATATGCAAAATTTTCATAGAAATCAAAATCTAGAGAGCTATTACTCATACCTTCTACCATACCTTTAGCATGAAGTATTCGAAAGCCCTTCTCTCCAATATGTCTAAGCCTTTGATGCCACAACATGGTCTTCTCTCCAGAGACCACTAGATTTTCTGCTCCACTTTCAGGAACCACAGAATTGTTGAATCCATCGATAATATTGCTACCTTGCAGCTTGTACAGAGTTCCAATTCGAACTTCCCGCATCAATACCAACGATCCTCAAACCATTTTGCAGGTATCCTTCTCGAACACTATTTTTATATCTGCATCATTCATCTTGCTTACAAAAATCAGATTTCTGGCTAATGTAAGAATGTGCAGAACACCTAGAAGTGTTCTAACCCTTCCACCTTGCAACTTCAACTTTACTTTTTCACAATCAATGATTCTAGCCTTCCTATCATCCCCTAAGAAGACATTAGCACCATCGTATTTCTCATACTTGCAGAACCACTTTCTATGGGGAGTGAAGTGAAAATATGCACTTGAGTCAATCAACCATGCCTCATGATCTACATGTGTACTTGAAGAAGTCAAGTAGACATCCCCACCTTCATCTGAGGTGTTTTTCGCCTCTACAGAAGGAGCATCATCATATCCCTTTCCTTTGCCAGGAGCTTTAGATTTACAGTCCCTTTTGTAGTGCCCTTCCTTTCCACATTTCCACCACACCACCTTTACAGGTTTTCCTAGAGATTTAGATCTCCCACTCGATGACTCATTTTTGTTTTTGTTTTGGGACCATCCTCGTACAGACAAGGCATCACCATTCTGGCTCTCCATATTTGTCCGTCTCATCTCCTTCGTCAGTAAGGATGAGACTATTTCATCAAACTGCAAGGCAATTACATTACTACCTATTGCAATAACCAGACTATCCCATGAATCTGGTAGAGAACAGAACAAACAGATGCACTTATCTTCATCTAAAATTTTAATATCAACAAATGCTAACTGACTTACCACAGTATTAAATGCACTCAGACACTCTGTCACCGAGTCTCCATCTTTCATCCTCAGGCTATATATCTTTTTCCACAGGAACAGTTTATTCACTAGAGACATAGATTGGTACAAATTCCCTAACTTGTCCCACAAAGCCTTCACCGTAGCTTCCCCTGATACATTTAGCAATACTGAATCTGAGACACACAGTCGTATTGTACTCTTTGCCTTCTGATCGAACTTTTTCCATCCTTCATCAAACACTCCCATTTCTTTAGTACCAGGATCTACAACGATCCACTGATCTTTATCCACCAATAGATCCTCCATCATGAGTTTCCACAACTCAATAATATGACCATTAAATTTCTCGATTTCTATCTTTCCATTACTCGCCATCTTCTTTCACCACTAGAATCGATCTCGCAGATCTCCCATTGAACAGGGTCTACCACAAGCCCAAGCGAAACCCCTCAGCAACAAAGGTGTCCCCTTGAAGCCAAAACTACTCTGATACCAAATGTAGGTTTTAACCCCATATAGAAATTACCTACATATGAATTCTAAAATATAGAAAATAAACAATGCGAGAGCATAACACATAAAACACATATACAGAGAGATTTCCCTTGGATCCCAAAATCGGGACTACTAGCTTGATTTTTCATTATGTTCCTTTCAATGTTATAATACATATTTATACATGCCGAAGCATCCAATACCATGGAATGAAAACCATTGCATCCAATACCATGGACCGAAAAACATCGCATCCAAAAAACATGTGTTAAAATCATGCACAAAACCATAGGTAGGTCCGCCAAACCTAACATAAGGTCGAAAACCAAATTTTTCTGGGGCGTTGCCTCATAACCCATAAACTGGGGTTATGGGTACACCACAAACCCCCTATGACCACCCCCTGATACAAAATCAATCCAACGAATGGGGGCTCCAAACTCCCTCTAACCCCCCGGTTAACTACGTGGGCTAGTCATGGAAAGAATATAACACAACCCAACAGAAATGTCAAGCAACACAATCTGAACCATTTCATTAATTTTATGATAAAAGAGTACATAAAATGAGCTGAAGTTTTGAAACTTGGGCTTGCTATGCAATTTATGAAAACTCCATGTAGTTCAATTATGATCTCGAGGAAATACTGACCCAAACTGGTACTATGCACTACCCAGAAAATTACTTCTACTGCTGCTGGAATGGAGCTGAAGGTTTTGCCCCAAAGAATGCTCCGATTACCTTTAAATTACAGCCACAGACTCACCTCCAAAATCCTAGAAATACCCATAAATGGTTTGCCCAAATTCAAGCCAAAACTGAGCCCATGAAGTGACGCAGACTCACCAGCTAATTAGCAATTCGCCCTGCTATAAGAATGAGGATTTCAGACTTGAATATTTCATGAACAATTCTATAAACTTAGCCATAGAATCATATCAATAAACCCACAAAAACCCAGAAATGGTTTGGGCTGAATCCAATGTGCCCCAGTGACCCTAAGAAATGTCTATGGTTCTAACTAGATGGAACAACACCCTGTAGAAATAATTATGCTATACAAGGCCAATCAATTACTACAGAAATATCCTCCAAGCCCTGCAAATCACTCTAAGTCTCTTTATTTCTCCTTAGAATGAATTCCCAAAATCTCCTTGTCAAAATGTATGCGCAATAGCTGTCCAGAAACATCAGAAATAGATATATTCGGCCTTGCAAAAAACCAAAGAAAAATTTTCCCTCCTAATGGATAAATCTCTATAAATTCTTCAGCCAAACAACACTATTTTCTAACTTCTCTCAGCCCCTTTGAATTTCCTTCTACACCCTAAGAGAAGCACGCTCTAGCTGGAAATGGTCTACAATGTAGATCCTAGAGAAGTCGTGAGATGGACTCTTTCTTACTCCCCTAGGGCAACACTTGAAGTTCATCAAAGGTAGAGGTGGAATTCTTCTCGGAAATTCCTTCTGCTCAAAAACCCGGTTGTCTTGGGTAAGTAGCTAAAGAGAGGTAATGTTGAAATTATAAAATGACTAAAGATCTCCCAAATGAGAGCCTCCTTTCTCTATTTATAATTGTTGGCCTCTTTCTCCCTCGGTGCCCCCACTTTCCACTACTTCATCCCCTTTCTTTTTCTCTCTCTTGCTCCACAAGTTTGCATTCCCTTTTTGTCTCTCTTGTGGCCCCCACTTGCTAATGAGCTACAATCTTACCTTTTCACCCAAGATCCTCAAGCAGAAATCATATCTGAAACTCGAAGTACAAAATTGTGCTATTCCTAGCACCTCCCCAATAAACTTCGTTAATCTCCTCAAATGAAAAATCAAAATTTGGGGATATTACATTAATACCATAATATACTAATATTAGGATACCCTAGGTTTTATTTTCACTAGATTCTCCTATTATTTTGGAAAAATTTGAGTCATCCACTAATCTCTATATCCAAAACATAGCTTTGTTCTCTGGAGTAGCATGATGCAGATTATCCACAATATTGTGTTCATTCTATCGATGTTTCAAACCCCAAAGGGGGTCCATCATCAAGACTAAATTTGATAGGATATGAATGATAATTCTTTGAGAGAAGAATCTTTTGACCTGAGTATAAATAAACCTAGATCTTAAATTTTTTATAAAGAAGCTGACCCTTATATATATGAATTCTTTTTTATTTTTATTTCAATTTATTATAACAATTTTAGTTTAATTATTTTAATTCAGATTATTTAGCTTTAATTATTCCAATTTTTTTACTTAGTTTATTATTGTAAGTTTTATTTTTATATAATGTAATGAAATTTGTATTATTTTACAATTAGTTTTATTTATTTTATTTAAATTAATTTTATTTTTATTTATTACTAAGTTAATAGAGATTAGGTTAGTTTTGTTGTTTTAATTATTTTCCTATTTTTATTTAACCTAAGAATCTAAAAATATTTTAAATGTTATACTTAATTCATAAATTAGTTTAATTAATTAATTAATTTAATTAATTTATAATTCTTTCTATTGTCTACCCAATACTATTTGCAAGGCACATTTCAAAAATATATTGTTGGTGGCCCCCACTTTCCACTAGTTCATACCTTTTATTTTTCTCTCTCTTTCTCCACAATTGTGCATTCCCTTTTTGTCTCTCTTGTGGCCCCCACTCACCAATGATTTGCAGTATTTCCTTTTCACCCAAGCTCCTCAAGCCAAAATCATGTCTGAAACTTGAACTGCAAAATTGTGCTATGCCTAGCACCTCCCCAATAAACTTCATTAATCTCCTCAAATGAAAAATCAAAATTGGGGATATTATAGTCCTCCTCACCAAAAATTACTTGTCCTTAAGCAATACCTGAAAAAGCGCCCTTTTTAGCTATTGATCCCCACTGTTACTACAAACTATACGAGGGTCGAAAATATAGCACTGAATTGTCCCTAACGTTTGCACTGTCCTTTCATGAAGGAATCCCTCAATACCAGGATCCCAAGCCATCATGTCCAATGTGAAGCTTCCCTTGCTCCACTCACTATCCTACCATGTACAACTACCATAAGCCATCTGCATACCATAAATGAGTAGGGAATCATGATCATGATAATGTAGCACTCTATCTAACTCCTCATGAAGCTCCATTTTGCGTTCTCCATTTCTTCCCAACATTCTTATAGTTATAAGAAGGTATTCATTCTCATTGACTAGAATTCATATTTATTGCCAAGAAGTGTTTGTTGTTATGTCTACCGAATACTATTTCTAAGGGACATTTAAAAAATATATTCCAACACTAAGCGGATTTTTTTTCTTTTTTCATGTACAAAATCCTTGTAGATTAAAACTTCCTATGTAACCTGCTAAAACAAAAGACTTGAATCTACTCTACTCATCAGCGGAAATAATTAATCGGTCATGAAATCAAGGAAATGAACACATTTCTATGCATTTATCCCTTTCAAAATGTATGTGAAATAGTTGTCTCGACCCTGCAAATAAGCAAAGAAAAATCCCCCCCCGCCACCCCACCCAATGGATAAATCTCTATAAATTATTCATCCAAACTCCACTATTTGCTAGCTTCTCTCAGCCCCTTCGAATTTCCTTCTACACACTAAGAGAAGAACACTCCAGTTGGAAATGGTCTGAAATGTATCTCCTAGAGAAGCCCTAAGATGGAATCCTTCTTACTCCGCTAGGGTGACACTCGAAGTTCACTGAAGGTAGAGGTGGAATTACTGCTCGGAAATTCCTTGTGCTAAACAACACAGTTGTCTTGGCTAAGAAGCTCAAGAGAACTAATATTGAAATTGTAAAATAACTAAAGATCTCACAAATGAGAGCCTCTTTTGGTTTCCCGCACTTTCGACCAGTTCATCCCCTTTCTTTTTCTCTCTCTTGATCCACAATTGTGCATTCCCTTTTTGTATCTCTTATGGCCCCCACTTGCCAATGAGCTACAATATTTATTTTTCACCCAATATCCTCAAGCCAAAATCTTATCTAAAACTCAAACTACAAAATTGTGCTATGCCTAGCACCTCCCCAATAAACTTTGTTAATCTCCTAAAATGAAAAATCAAAATTAGGGATATTACAGTCCTCCCTGCAAAAATTGCTTGTCCTCAAGCAATTCCTGAACAAGAACCCTCTCTAGCTGTTGATCCCCACTGTTACTGTAAACTATGTCAGGGTCCCAAATGCACCATTGAATCATCCCTTAGATTTGCATTGTCTTTTCATGAAGGAATCCCCCAATACCAAGATCCAAATCCGCCATGTCCAACGTGAAGCTCCCCTTGCTCCACTCACTATCCTACCATGTATAAGAACCATAAGCCCTCTGCATGCCATAAATGAGTAGGGAATCATGATCATGATAATGTAGCACTCTATCTAACTCCTTGTGATCCCTTTTTGTCTCTCTAGTGGCCCCCACTAGCCAATGAGATGCAATATTTCCTTTTCACCCAAACACCTTAAGCTAAAATCATATCTGAAACTCAAACTAAAAAATTGTGTTATGCCTAGCACCTCCCCAATAGATTTCATTAATCTCCTCAAATGAAAAATCAAAATTGGGGATATTATAGTCCTCCTTGCCAAAAATTTCTTGTCCTCAAGCAATGCCTGAACAATCACCCTTTCTAGTTGTTGATCCCCATTTTACTGTAAACTATGCCAGGGTCCTAAATACACCACTCAATCATTCGTCACATTTGCACTATCCTGTCATGAAGGACTCCCTCAATACCAGGATCCTAAGCCATCATGTCCAACATGAAGCTCCCTTTTCTCCACTCACTATCCTAGCATATATAAGTGCCATAAGCTCTCTGCTTACCATAAATAGTAGGGAATCATGATCATGATAATGTAGCACTCAATCTAACTCCTCATGAAGCTTCCCTACTGAGTGGTCCATCTCATACACTCCAAGACTAAACTCCTAAAGATATGACCCAATCCCTGCAGAGATAAAGTCTCGCTCACATGAGCTTCCCTTGATATCTTCCTATTGATGCCCCTTCCATGCTAATGAAGTCCCCCACACCATAAAAAAATCATTAAATCAAAATGGAAGATCTGAATGATCTGTCCCTGTAGAAATCGGTTCATCCCCAAGGGTAGTTGTACTATGAAAGCCTATGATGCCTGGATCCCATGCTAGTCTAAAATGGTTTCCACCATAAGGTCGCTATGCAACTCTGACCATGACAGTCTGCCCACCATGTGCAAGTTGTATCATCCTCTCCTGGGACCTAATGGAAAACTATAGAGCCCCGATGCATCTAGTCTAGGAATCTCCATGATGTCATGGCCTACACATCCAACACTAACCCTGATCCGTAGTAGAAAAAAAGAAAACCAGCCTTGCCATGTGATAAAGGCATCAACACTCCCCCACATGTCAAACCAAGTGTGAGTTGGGTTATCCTTTGTCCTAATCCTAGTCATCACAAAACAAAGTGTCACATCAACCAACCAGCTCCCTAGATTCCATAACCAAAATGGTTGCAACATAGTCTTGACAGTTGCTGGCACCAACCTGTACCATGTCTCAAGTCCCTACATGTAATCAATATATGGACTCCATACATCATGAAACAATCTAGTGCGTGTGAAATTTCCCTTCTTCAACCATATCGCGTAGTGGGATTTTTCATCCTGCCTCCTGAAAGGTCTCCCAAACACTGCTTGGAGTCAAAATATTCATCTAGAATTGAGGTACGCCAACCGTTGTAGATGCTCATGAGACACCTCAGAATGTCTTGCCAAAAGGGGGTCATGCATCTCCCTGAGTGTGGGCTCAAGGGTGGTGCAAGTGTTACCTCTACAGAATATCTAACTACCCCCAAGCATGCATCCACCAACTCGCACCCTGGCCATATGCCATTACTGGAAATCCTCTCTCCTGATGCACTGTGTCCCATTTAGCTCTCTTCGACCATCCTCAAGGGTCCTATTGCTCATGATGCAAGCATCAAGAGACAATATCCAAGTCCAGTATGCCAGTGTGAAATCTTGGAGAGTGAAAAATGGAAGCTCATAGTTAGCCTTGTCATCAACTCGCTCTCCAAATCTGAGTATTCCAAACCCAATGGTGTGTTTGATGCCCTCGTTAGGAGATATCTCTCACGGCAATATTTCAACAACATGTCATGCATCATCCTCCTCTGCTGCACTCAAATATGTACCCCTACACTCCTATGCATAGAATTGAACTTTGTGGCAGAAATCTATGCACAATTGGATACAAAACTCAATGCCATTGCACCATGTACAATAGGGCATCCCACATGTGCCCATGCATCCACCACTCTACTAGTACACCCACCACGATGTGATCTACACATTCTCATCTTCCTAGGTACACCTATGTGGCCAATCTCCTCACATGCAGTCGGGAATAATGCTACCATGTCGAACCTCAGTAGCTCTAGTGTAGGTTTTAACCCCGTACATAAATTACCTGCAGACGAATTCTAAAATACAGAAAATAAACAATGCGAGATCATAACACATAAAACACATATACACAAAGATTTTCCCCTGGATAGAAAAACCGGGACTACCACCTTGATTTTTATAATACATATTTATACATGTCAAAGCATCCAATACCATGGACTGGAAACAATCGCGTCCAATACCATGGACCAAAAACCATCACATCCAATACCATGAACCCAAAAACATCACATCCAAAAAAAACATGTGCAAAAATCATGCACAAAACCATAGATGGGTCTGCCAAACCTAACATAGTGTCCAAAACCAAAATAAAGTGGGGTTACGAGTGCCCTTCAAACCCCCTGTTAACTACGTGGAAGGAATATAACACAACCCAACATCTAGTGCCCAATACATTAATGAGAGAGAACTATCTCCATATGATGCCTTGTTTGCCCAACTTATTGAGAGAAGAAGAGGTCGTTCCTTTAGAGAAGCATGTAAGAACTTTGACATAGGTTTGCTCGTTTTGATTTTCCCCTTCTCCACTTCTACTAGTTGGATGAGCTTGAACATATAGAGCAGAAGGTTGAGTGCAGGCATGGGGATTCTCAGTGTGGACACAGGTTCGTGGTTGGACCAAAACTTCCCTCGTAGACGACTCATTTTTTTTGTCAATACTTCATTGGCCAAAGGCTATAACCAATCACAGAGAAGATGGACTTAATACTGGCCAAGTGCTGCAGTGTCACGAGTTTCTTCAAATCTTAGCCACATACTCTATTCAAAAGCTAGAATGTAGCAGTTTGCAGTGCTTATTTCTGAAAACAAAAATAGTAAGGTATCAAGCAAACAAAATAAACGTAAACAAAAATAGTAAGTAGAACAAACCAAATAAGAATAAAGATATTAAGCAAGGCAAACAAAATGAAAACAACAAGCAACAAGAAGACTATGTAGATGGCATGGGGCATGGGTTGACCTACTATAAATAATGCTTGAGATCTTGGCCATTGACAAGAAGGTTTTCAACCCTCCCTTCAAGTGATTGCAGTTGGTACATGTGTCGGCCAAGCTTCTCCTAGACTTTGTACGTATTTTCCATTGATGTATCATGCACTGAAGACAACAAGTTCTTACATAAGAGGAAGGATAACAGATAACCAAGTATTGATAGTTGTACAAGTCCTTAGCTACTTCACCTAGCTTGATTTAAGAGTTGTACATGGTCCATGTGAAACATACCTATGGACAAAAACAAGATAACAAACCAAAAAGGAAAGAAAGAAGCAGAAGCGAACGCATATGTAAAGCGAGTAAGAAAACAAACAGACAAGCAAGAAAACAGTCAAAGAAAGAAACAATCATGCATGCAAGAAAAAAACTCAAAACAATTACTACTCCTACTCCTAAGATAATAGTGCATGGGTTGTCTCATGTGAAGTGATACTTCTAATGCAACCATTGTCACATTGGTTGACCCATGTCAGTGAAAGCATAGTTCGTGAACAACACCATTGTGCGAACCAATAGATGTGAAAGATACAACAATGAAGAAATACGAAATCATAGTGTACAAGCATCCATAGAGTAAAAATGAGTGAAATCACATGACATGCACTTTGTGGACCTACCATGGTGCTATGCTACACTGCATGTAGATGTTGAGTGTATGCATTCTCTTGACTGTGACATTCAAGCAAACGTGAGAAAGGTAGACCACTCACGTTGTGCAAGTGTGCTTGCTCTATAAGATTCCTCTAATGCATGAGTGATGGGATCATGTAGTTTGAGTGGAGGAAGTGAAATCTAAGTGTTAGATTTATCTTGAATGAAAAGCAAAGAGTGATGTGGAGCCTTGCGTGTTTCAACAATTTCTTGATCAGAAGCAAAACCAACCTTAGGACAGTGAGGGCCTGACATAACCATCAACTCAGGCTAAAGTGCCTCGACAGTCTGGGGAGTTTTGTTGGGTCCCTATAATACTAGTGGTTACCCCATTACTATTGTAGTTGTACCCCTTATTAATATTGTTGTACCCCTATTGTCCCCATATTATTATTACTATGCCCCATAGAATCCCTCTATTGTTATTTTTGTGGCTTTATATTATAATTGTTAGGTCGGCTGGGTTATATTGTGACTCCTTAGACTCCTATATATAGAAAGGAGGTTTTGTCATTTGAATCATCCAAGAATTGTTCATTTACGTAATGTAAAAGAGGTTCCCCCTTGAACAGGCTAAATTTTAAGGCGTTGATCTATCTTTTCTATCTTTTTCTTGAGCTGGTTTCATAATAGGTTTTGACTCCATCAATAGATAGATCATCATAGACTAGTGTCTTAGAAATATTAAAAATGATTGAATCAACATTGTGATTAGATGAAGAAGTAGAGAGGTCACGACAACCAAGATCAGAAAATTCAGGATGTTTGTTGACATCCTCATGATTTGATGAATTGTGTAGAGGGGTAGATGAGAAGTAAGGATGTTCACGCTCTATGTTTCATTAAATGAAAAATGATAGATTGGATGGATTTTCAGAGGAAGATGTGTCCTCTCTGTAATGTAATGAAAGACTAACATCTGACATGTCATGTGAATGATCGGAAGTAGGAACATCCAGAATGAGTTTTCATAGGGAAAATCAATAGTGGCAGAATCGCAAGGGATGTCAGGATAGAGAGGTTGAGGCACGGATGGAAGGGAGCCATCCTTCACTGTAGGTTCTTCTTTAGATTCCTACACACACTTATCATGAATGATGGCATAGGTTGGCTGCATAACAATAACTTCATCAACAGCTTGATCCTCATTCATAATAGGTGAGGAGTCTGGAATGGAAGAACACAAGACAATAGAATCTGGAGGATCAACAGAACACAGGGATGAAGGTTGAGGAAATGAATCCATGTGACAACCAGTAGGCTTGCAAGCCAAATCTGCATAGATATCAAGAGCAGCTGGGGTGGGAGGATCTGACAATTCAATAGATGTGTGTATATAATCTCCCATATCACTCTGTAATAGTGGAGTTGTTTTATGAGGTGAAGGCAAAAAGTCACTCGTGACAGCAACTATGCCTACCTATGATTGCACAGTGCCATCAACAAAGTCTGCAGAGCGAGGTTCCGATGATTTCAAGAATTGTGGATTTTCAGATATGGGAAGAAGATACTCAAATGTTCCATAACAAAATTTCCAATAAATTTCATATTCGGGAAATTGGTATGTAATATTACAAAAACATGTGTAAAATTGCTCAACGGATTCATCGGGTTCTTTTCATAATTCCATAGTTTCTTTGTCAAGTGATTTACATTTAATGTGATTGAAAGCACAGTCTATCTCTGCGGCCAAATGAGAAAGAGAATGAATAGATTTTTCAAGCAACGTGGCACATCAGTGCATGGGGTGCCCTCGAATCATGTAAATGAACAACGTCCAAGTCATGTATTCTTCAAATATTCCATGTCTCTCGCATGAGCTTACAACACCGACCATGTGCCTAACTAAGGCTATGTAGCCTCCACCATCGTATGTTTTATGGGACAGTTTATTTGAGAGATTCTCTGAGATAATGAAGTTGTTTCCATAAGACATACACTCCGAAAGAGAAACTCTATAATTAGTCATGATAGATATGCAAAGATTCAAAACAGATGTGAGGACTCAACTTGTCATCTAGCCCCCTTTCTAGCACTAGAAATGTTGACGGTGTTGGACCCTCAAACATTCATGGGATCACCCTGGTATGAAGTTGCAACTAGACCTCATGTTATTTGGTGTGGGATTCCCATCTGGTACGATGGCCCCGTTCCCATTATCTTAAATATTTTTTCAACTCTTGCTTGTCAGCACTGGAGAGTGATCTGCTTTGTCTTGTGAGAAGTGAGTTTCGCATGCCTGGTGATTGTAAGTGTCTCTTGTGTCAATGGTTCTTTCACCGTAAAGGGAGAGGGTTGGAGTGAGCCCCAAGTAGGTTGGGAGAAGTCCCAACTCTTCTAGGAACACACAACACAACAAGATGTGCACAACTTCTAGTGGAACAGTCTACATGGATGCGGCAGTCACAACACACAAAGGAAGATGACACGTATAACACTCAATGGATTCGTCTGTGCAAGTACAACAATTGTTATAGAAAGTTTTATGTGAAAGGTTTGTTTGATGTCCAAGAGAGTAGTCTACATAGGCGATATATCGTTAACAACATATAATACATATTTTCATTAACGTACGTGTATTACAACAAGTGAATTAGTTCAATTGTTAAACACAGGTTGAAGCAACATGCATTACCAATGTTAAATATTATTCTTACAACAGTTACAATACATGTGTGAAAACATGCTAGCCTATTAGCAGGCCTTTGAATTAAGAGAAACTTCCAAGAAACATCGTTACACCATACATCACTAACCCTACGTGCGGAGCATTGGAGCCACTACTTACTCCTCCTAGAAAAGATTATAGACTCTCAAGGCTATGTGGGGGGAGTTGAGGTGAAAAGGTCGTTTACATGTACAAATGACATGGTATTTATAGCCAAGGGTGAAACTGACCCTTCTGGTTGTTCGACTACCCTCATGACTGTTTGACTTCCATGATTTTTTTACTTTACATGATTCTTCATACAACAAGTGGGTCTCTTGTACTTCCACGTTACATTACATTGATTGACAGTATGGCCCATAGTAGAGATATGGACAACATGACAGTGCTGGTACATTCGTGTTGTTGTTGGGTGATGGATGTTCTCATGGTGTGTCACAACTTCACCTCCACATGGCAAAGTGCACGGAGTCTTCAATGGTCATTTGTTCACTTGATGTTGCATTCACACACTACTCCTTGCTTGTATGTTGATAAGAATGACAGGTTTGTCCATTCGTGAAAGGTGCATGTTCATTCATCTGTCCATTAATGAACACATCTTTCATGTTTTCTCGTCTGTTCATCCATGAACACATCTTAGCATGATCATCCATTCGCTAACACATCTCTTTGCATGCGTCATCTGTTCATCCATTGGTGAACCTATCCTTATGCATGTGCTCCCTTTATTCACCCCATCCATCGTCACACCATGCTTGTTTGTGTACCTATGTTTGCAGTCACTCATGAAGAGATGACATCAAATCCACAAACCTCCTAGTCTACCATGATGCATGATCATTTCGGATGTAGGTGACCGAGAAAGGTGACAAGGTTGTGAGGTGGGATGGAGGCTTCGGGCACTACCCATGAAAATTGTGCAGGAGTCACTGGGTGATGAAGATGGGAAATCCAGATCGACAATGACTATCCATGGGGTTTGGCTCAGCTGGAGGAAAAAGCTGCGCAGTTTTTTAGAGGAATGGTATGGGCTACAGAAAGGCATGGCAGGCAAAATCTGCATAATTTTCAAAATGAGCACACAGCAGAAGCTTGGCAACAAAAACTGTGTAATTCCTGATGGGAACTGACAGTTAGCTGCTGGGTCCCTGGCCACAAAAACATAGAATTATTGGGGGGAATTTGTAGTTAGCTTCTTAGAGATTGGCAACAAAAATTGTGCAATTCCTAGAGGGAATTAGTAGTCAACTGTTGGAGCTTGGCAACAAAAATTGTGCAATTCCTCGAGGGAATTGTCAGTCGACTGTCAAGAGCTACTAGAGGGCAAAAATGAGTTGATGTTGGGAGGTTGGCCTACTGGTCACCTCTGCGCAATTTTTGCGTTGAGCGGACTACTGGGTAGCAGAGGTGCTCATGAAAACTTTGCAATTTTCTGGGTGAGCAGTCAATAAATTGTTAGGAATGTTGGCTAGAAAAACTTCACAATTTTTTGAGGGAGATAGGGATGGGCACTGGGTGTTTGTATGGAATGTTTATGCAATGTTCTTAGTCAACGGAGTAGGAAATGTCTACAACCTTTGCGTAATTTTTTAGGGGAGTCAATTATGGGGTAGCTGCTGGGTCAAACTCTTTGGTTGATCAACATGAAGGTTGATTAATTTACTTGTGGACAACGCAACTTGAAATGCATGCCTGGTGCTTCTGCACTATTTTGGGTGACAGTTGATGGTAGGGTGATGGTCCAGTTTTTAAAGGGGAATCCGGTCATTAGAACTTCAACAAAGTGACTAAGTGTGTGAATGAGTGAAATATGCATACGTGATCTTGCAAACACACACTGACATGACTTGACAATGAGATGACTCAAACCATCTAGGCACACATGCTCAACATGATTGACCAACGGTGTAAGCGACAAACATGAAACTTGTGACTGATCGTTGGTTGACTGTGACGATACTTGCGCAACAGTCAATGTGACTTTGTGTGTGAGTGCGATAGATGTTTTCATAGCGAACACAATAGGTACACATGAAGCAAAGACTTTGAGTATAACCAAAACATGGTCTCAAGCATGAATTTGACATCAACATGCAAAAACTTGGGTGAAATGATCAAGCAAGGTGGGTGTGAAGACTCACATGATCTCAAAGAGTGAACTCAAGAGTGTGCAGTCCTTAAGTGAAACTCTTAAGGGAGGCTTTGAAATGTGTGCAGGCCAAAAATTTAGAGGGTGGTTGTAGTCGCCACAATAAATTGATTCTTGTAATATTATTATAATTAAGAATTAGAAGAACATTCTTCTTGTAATATCAATATAAGAATTAATAATATTTAATTATTCAACAACACTCATTTTACGAGTGTTTTTACGGTAGCTTATGTTAGGGATATTACATTGTTGTTGTTTTTTCCATGACCTTTGGCATGCATTAGTTATGAGGAGTTATCATTCTTAGTTGTATAGAATATCCATTGTGAATACATTGAATAATTGAGTATTTAAAACGCCTTGTAAGTCAAAATAGTGGTACCTTAATGTATTGCGATATTGACCAAAAACCCAACTAGAACAACTAACCTTTCTCAAGAGGGGTCCATGTCATTCTTTAATAGGAGCAGTCAGGGGATTCTTCAACAAAATATATACACTTGTGATAGATTTAAAACATATAGTGTCATACTTAAAGCCCTTCTCAAACTAAAGTGTTAGACTCAATTCTTTCCAAGGTGGGTCAATTAGTGGGTAGGAAGCTAAGTTGGGCTTCAAAACGAACCATGCTTTCCCTAATACAACATAAGTTCTTCATGTACCCTTTCAAAGGAGTCAAACTTCCATTGGAATCATATCTCAGTAACATTATGATGTTGACAGCTCCTGTACCTCTTTAAGAAAATGATATTATGAGGGGAGTTTTCAAACTAATAGTAGAGACCTTTCGAGACTTCAATTACATTGTGGGTCCTACCTTTCAAAAACATTTCAAGATTTTAGAATCCATGGCCATGCTCAGATATTATGACATCATGCTTGATCTATAGTGTGAGGACATGTTTCTTCAAATGTTCCACTACCTTTTCAACACTAAGAAACATCATTTGGACATAGTCAAAGTGCACATGCAATCCATTTTATCTTTAGTTATGGGAGACTATGATGCCATTTGCAAGAAGTTGCAGTCAAAATTGTTTTCCATTTAGAGGAAGGAACATATAGTCTCATATGATTCTTATCAACTAGTTGACAGGTTTTTTAAGCAGAACATAAAATTTTGTAAGAGAAAGTTGGCCTAGGAGGAGTTGCGGAGGATTTGTGGTGACCTTCCATGCAACATAAATGAGTTAAGGAGGAAGGGTATTTGATTCATCTACAAGGAACCTTAGGGACCTAACCAATCATTCTTTACTGATGCAATAAAGAAGGAAAAGGTAGATCAATAGGAAATTCCTTCTAATAACTCATATGAAGATTATTCTTTTATAGCTAAATCCATTGATTATCTCAAGGATACAATTAAGGAGTATGAGCAGTCATATGGATTTGTTGGAAGCCCCATATATGTAGCCATTATTGATGGAGGAGGATGGAATATAAAAGATTTTCATTGTGAGGGGAGAAGTCTCGAGATGATACGTTAAGGGAGATGAGCTCCCATTGATGATTGAACATGAGAATCATATAGTGGAGCATGAATCAAATGAGGAGATTTCTATGCATAATGTGTATGACATTCCATCTTTGGAGAGCTAGTTGGAGGCTGAAATTAAAGGTGTGGTAGATATTTGGTGTGCATCCATATTTGGGTCTACCCATTGATGAGGTTCAAATAGATGTAGTGGCAACTAACAGAGCTATAGTAGTTATAGGTAGTATCCCTCTCTAGGAGTACATAGAAAGGGATTGCAACATGGTTTTCCCACTTTATTCCATTATAGGTAGAGGTGGGCATGATTTCCTTGATGGATCTTGTTCATTTCTCAAGTAGATTTGCATGAGATGGTCTTGGATTAGCATGAGCATAACAAACTTCTTCCACAAAAGGGATGTCATGCATTCAGCCTTCCCATGGGATGGATTGGCGAGAAATCATCAGTTGGTATCTTATTTGTGGAGCATAATGTTTAATTACAGGCATAGTTAAATAGGGGCCCTTAGATATGAGGAAATATACATGCTCCAGTTGATAGTGAGATGTAGGCCAATAGAGCATCAACATACCAGTTCCACTGGCCCAACATCAACATAGTGAGGTTGACCTTGGTGGTTTCCAAGGGTTGGATTGGAGTGAAGTGATGAGCTTGTACTCTTTTCATGGGATGATTCATAGAAGGATACTCTTGGCCAAGGGCATAACACATCATAACTCCTTGCACACAAGTTGTAGGTGGCCTTGGGATCGAGGTGGATCTATAAATAGAGGATTGGGAAAATGACTTGTTTTCTATCCAGGTATTGTTTGGTTAGTGTAGAGGCATTGCATAGCATAGTGGTTTTTATGGAATCTCGGTATACAGATGCCTCTGCAATGGACATATACAGACTACTTGAGGACAAATGCTGAGGAGTCACTTTTAGTGACTAGAGATATTATGGTGGGTGATTTACCATTTTCACAAATTAAAAGTGACTTTAATTATTTACTTAATAAAAAGCGGAAAATGACTAATTAGGAAAAAAGGGAAAAAGTGACTTAAGTAAATTAAAAATTAAAGTCTCTTAGATGGAGTTAAGAGGGATCTCCTATAACAATAATAAAATAATAATATAAGACACTTCTAAAAGATTGGAGATATATCTATTAGATATTTAAAAGGAGGAGGACGAGATCATGTGGGCGATATCTTGGTCTTGAGAATTTGTATTTGGTGTACATTTGAGAATTTAGTTCTCTACTATATTAGCCCTAGGAAAAATGTCCTCGAGTGATTCAACAAGAGTGGGTGAGAGCCCATCTCCCCTCTTGGTGAATTCATCCAGAATTGACAGCTGCACTTATTGATTCCGCAGTCAGTCTTAGACGGGTAGTGTTACATTGGAGTATGTTTTTGGAGGCCATTTTAGTCACCTCAACTATATTTATGTAATCTCATATTCAATAATTAAACAAAACTGAGTTTTTCTTATTATTATACAACATTTATGGTTTTCATATTGCAAATCTATTTGATTTTTGTCACAATTTCATGGTTCTCATTATGCAATTTCTTGGAGAAATTTATGGTAGAAAAGATTAAGAAATTTCCTGAGAAATTTAGGTAAAATTATAATCGTGAATATTGCATCCATCAAAAAAGAATAAAACTTAGCCATGGCCCTTTGTCCGAGATTAGACAAATGAAAAAGTTAGACCACTTATCTCTGTTGACTATTCAAATAATAATTAGAACTAGATCACCCATAGCAAAACTTCAACATCAACTGATTATATAAAAAGACAATGTTGATGGGTTTGAACTAATACTCATCACTTATGAACTTAGAACCAAAACATAGAACTTGTATTATTGTTTTTCACAAGTTCATTGTGATTATTCTCCATGGTGTGCATATTTATATATGAAATTGATGGATCAAATCTTACGTATCTAACCATGGTTCGTGCCACTAATATAGGAGTTTCCACCTTAATATTTTCACCAAGTTGGCCATGTAACCATGTGACCATGCCCTAGAATTTCGTCCTAAATTTTGGGCCTAATTTTGTAATCCATATGACCATGACCCGTGACCTACTCCAAGGGCATAATAGTCCTTGGCATGATGACATCTTCATGACATCATCATGCCATGTGCTAGCCTATGAGAGCCTCTACATGTCACCCTAGGATGTGTCAATACTCCTAGATAGCATTTGCACAATTCAAGCAAACATTCATTATCCAATTCCTCATATGGCTATTAGAGATGTTTGATTGGAGCATACTTGCTCAAACTTTAACATTGCTAAATTTCATGCACCTTTCATCAATGTTCATCATTGATAAAATCACTAACCCATTGATACACACTCTTTAATGAGTTTGGTGATTTGGGTTTTTGCTCCATACTTTGGGTCCTTTACTACTATTGTTTTCAATTGACCATAACATCTCATTTGGGAGGTATTTTTCAGACTGACATATCATTGAAAAGGTATCAACGAGGATTATCCAACCATACTATCAATAGGGAATCATAGATTCATAAAAAGATAAATAACTTTAAACCTATTTAACTTCATGTGATGATAATATACAAGAGATCAGACTATCATACTACTTCATAGTTCAAATTGCTACTTTCTTAGGAATCCCATTTGACATCAATGGAATTTGTTGTCATTAATGACAACACTATGTCCAACATTTCTTATTCTAGATATTTTTATAAATTTCTTGTATTTCCTAGATAACTTTATAGGTAGTTAGCTCTATAAAATTTTAGAAATTTATGGATTTATTGTGAAATATATTTAATAGTGAGAAGGGCATGTGATTCCCCATGAGTTTCCAATTGGTTTAATTCATTTCCATGGTTGTGATTTTTAACATGGTATCAAAGAAAGTGTAAGACTCTTCATAGAGTTGAAAGTAGACCATGAAGGAGACCCAAAAATTTGAAATCAAATATGATATTGTGAGTAAGTTGTGTAGACTTCATTGTTTGCAAAGCGACCATCAAGGAAAACCTAAGTCATCTTCATGAGCTAAAGGAGATGCTACCTTAAGATTTTTCTGACATATCCATAATAATGCTAAGCTTGAGTCATGTTGGAATAGGACCTAGAGAAATACTAACCAAAATAGCCATTCCATTGAGTCATCCATAGTATTTCCATATTGAGGCATTGTTAAGATAAAGTAGGAATTGTCGAGAAAATTGTGTGAATTATCTTTTGATAAACTTTATTATACTATATTTTATTTGGAGTTCAAGGTTTAGGAATTAAACCTTATTTGAAGTAATTTATAATGTCTTCGAGTGTGGAGTAAGAATTAATTTAGAGTAATATTACTATGGAGAAATTACTAGTTTGAAGTAATTATTGTTTAATGATATTACTTTTTGGGAGAATTTTTTTGAATATTTTTTAAAGTTATTTTAATTAAGTATTAAAAAAATGAGGGGAAGGATAAGTGGATTTTTTTAGAGACAATATTTTTAGTATCATTCTTTAAAAAATAAAAGTTCTTTCACTTATATAAAAAAGTGGTATAGTTGCAAGGGTATTGAAGTGTTGGAAATAGTAACAAGAAATGTTAAAAATAGCATCAAGAAAGATCCCGATTTAATTTGTCCTTGAATTAAATTGGGAATACAATTGTAATTCCACATCTCATGACAACTTGTATTAGTTAACCAAGTTAATTTAAATTAGTTGGTTTATTTAATTCGAGTTGAGGGTCTAACTTGAGTCATGTGGAGTATCTCCTACTTTATACCGGCCCTGATTGAGTTTATTTTGAGTTGTAATTAATTAATTCAATCTAACTAAGTTAAAGTCGGTTAAACTAGTTCTGACTAACATAGGAACTAATGGGAGCTCTAGTAGTGTGGTGTTTCCTGTAGACGATTGTGGTGCTACTTGAAGTGTTGTGTGGTGCTACCTGAAGTGCAGTGTGGTGTTTCTTGTAGTGTAGTGTGGGGCTTCCTGAAGTACAATGTGATGTTGATTGAAGTGCAACGTGGTTCTCCCTGAAGTGAATTATGGTGCTACCTGGAGTGCAATGCGGTGTTGCCTGAAGTGTAGAATGGTGATGCTTGAAGTGTAGTGTGGTGCTGCCTAAAGTGGACTGTGGTGCTGCCTAAAGTGATAAACCAGTAAATTGAAGATTCACTCATAATTAACTCATACATGTAAAATATGAGAAATACTTAATTGATATTGGAGTTCACGGGAAGTGTACTATCAACTGTATAATTATCCGAATTGTAAAGATGGTGCATGCAGTCAGAGGATGAGCCTAAAAGAATTGTGCAATCCAAAGGAAGAAAATTCCTATTAAATAGGGGCCTAATTACTCATCGAACAATGCAAGGAAATACGGACTTGGGAAAGTGGGAAATTGGCTAAGTATTGGCCTATGCTTTTCTAGGAAGTAGTGAGACTAATAGAGATAGTGTAGAGGTTTCTCGGGGTTGAGCAAAGCATCGTAAGCTTATCATATTTTCTGACTAATGCAATATACATATGAAATGGTTTTTATCTGTGGCTTTCCCTTGGAAATCATTATGTTATGTGTGATTCAATTCTTTCTCTTATATTCTTTGTGATTTTGTGATTGATTAATTATTTCGGATGATCAATAGAGTACATTTAAGTATTTTTTTAGCATATTACGTAAGCATCTTGAATTTGCAAGGAATTTCGACATGGTATCAAAGCTAGATTTATATAAATTTCTACATGGTATTAGAGCTGAAATCACAATAGAAGAGAATAATTTGAATTTTTCCTTGTAGATTGATGGAGCTCTAGTTTAGGGCAGATCCAAAAGACCCTATGTGAAAAATTCTTAATGGATCTATAAGGATACTAGTGGGTGGATCAATGAGCCAATGTTTAGTGACACAAAATGGAGTTGTGATCATTGACATTGGTAGATTGAGGAGCAGAGAGATTTCCCAAAGGGATATTGAGACTCAAACGGGGTCTAGTTTAGAAGGAGCAACCCTGTGGAAGTTATTACTTCAGGATATGGGGAGATCATACTCATTATTGCAGTAGTTGAAGTAGAAATGTAAAAGAAATAATAGAGAAGTAGCAACAACAATATGACTAGATCAAACCACACTTTTCATGTAGTTATACCCCTAGGTGTGAGGTGGGGCTATGTGATCTGATTGGGAAAATTAGTTTTGTTATGCTAAAATTCCTTTTTAGAATATCTTAAATGTGCTTGAGGATTCATGAGATTATTTGCAAGTTTAAACATGGGTTTTTGTGTGATTTTATGTAAATGTTATGTGAAAATTAACATAAATAAATAACTAAACAACCAACACAATAGACATAAACATCACCATAAATAGTGTCATGACAGAACATGATGAAGAAGTTCACCCCTCCTAGGCTACACCTCCTTGTTCCAGCTTCCAATGGCTTGGCCCTCTCTATTATGCTAAAAAATGTTAATACATCAGTTTACAATGCTCAAGAAGCTTTGAAACTTGTTATAACGGCTCAAGAATGCCCAAAAATGCTTATGTAGCCTCTTTATACCCCTTATTTGGTCAAAAAATAAAGAAGTTATGGCCTTTCCCCATATTCTACTAATCACATGGAAAATTCCCCAAAATCTTGCACCATCCTACAAATTTGCCCCAAAACGTGCTAACGAAGCGACAATTTCACTGAATTTTGGGTGAAATTGTTGGACACTGTAAATGTCCGCTAACACCTTAAATCTAAAAAACGTGGCCATATCGGGGCCACATGCCTGAGGCTAAGGCCAACGACCCGCCCCCATCGGCTAGGCTCCCCACTCCACTTCGCTGGTGGTTGTGTGTTGGTAGTGAAACCAAGGACTGACACCTCCCTTGAAATGTGCATTACATTGCATTTAAATATATGCTTCCAACTATAGTTATTAAGAGCTATTGTTATGTTGCATTGGTGGAAGAATTTGGAATTGTGCTCGGAGGTCACAGATTCGTCCCCCACTGTTGTTGCTAGGAAATTGACCCAATTTTTTGGTGGTCCCCAAGCTGCCATGTGGCGACCTTTGGCTAAGCCATGTGTCAACCCATGGTTGGCCACCAATCTAACCAATCAGAAATGCCAAAATCAAACCAATAACAAACTGACATTTATCAGCCTACTATTCACCCATGGATCCTATTGACCAATAAAACTTACACATAGACATGCATAGTTAGTGCCACATCAGTAGTACAGACTACTGATTGGGCTATCACATTTTGCAAAAAATTAGCTCTTTGGGAAAGAAAACCATATTTTGATTTTCGGAGCATAAGGTGTTTGTTTCATGCGAAACGAGTTGCGCTAAATTTAGGATTATGAGCACTATGTGGTCATTTAGGTTCCACAATGATCCAACAAATTTTAATTTTGAGTTAAATTTTGAGCACCTTATCACTATTTGTAGCCATAGTCCCAAGAGTGCAGAAATTTGGGCAGGATCCATAGAGGTTTTTTTGTCTCATGGATCATTAGCTTGCTATGGGAGCCCATAGTATTCAGTAGTAGTAGGATCAATGCTAGTATGATATTAATCAGTCTAGAGCAATGTTGATAGAAGAGCAGGAGACTCAATAATAGAGTCAGAAGCAACACATTTTTCCCAGTAGATAGCTGTAAATTCATTTAGTGATTATTTTTATTTATTTTTGGATTCTTTTTTGTTGCAAAAGTTGCAATAGCAAGAAGAACAGTAACCAGATTTTCATGAAGAACATTCGAAATGAACTTGATTTGGATATATGTGAATCCCTTTCTTGTTGAGAGGAAGTGTTGAAAATAACAACAAGAAATGTTAACAATAACATCAAGAAATATCCTAATTTAATGTCCTTGAATTAATTTGGGAATAAAATTGTAATTCCACATCAGATGACAACCTGTATTAGTTAATTTGACTTTTTTGATTCAGTTAATTTGAGTCGAGGTTCTAACTGAAGACATGAGGAGTGTCTCCTACTTTATACAATCCCTCATCGAGTTTATTTTAAGTTGTAATTAATCAATTTAGTCTAATTGAGTTAAAGTCATTTAAACTAGTTCCAACTTATAGAAGAACTTGTGGGAGGCCTAGTAGTGTGGTGTTACCTACATTCGAGTGTGGTTTTGCCTGAAGTATAGTGTGGTGATGCCTGAAGTGCAGTGTTGTGATGCCTGAAGTACATAGTGGTGCTACCTCAAGTACAATGTGGTGTTTCCTAAAGTGTGGTGTGGTTCCTCCTAAAGTGAAGTGTGGTGTTGTCTGGAGTGCCGTGTGGTGCTACCTAAAGTGCAGTGAGGTGCTTCCTGAAGTGGAGTGTGGTGCTGCCTGCAGTGGTCAGTGAGTAAACTGAAGATTCACTCATAATTAACTCATGCATGTTAGATATGAGAAAGACCCAATTGATATTAGAGTTCGGGAGCAATGTATTATTACTTGTACAATTATCCAAATTGTACAGATGGTGCATGTAGTTAGAGGAAGAGACTAAAGGAACCGTGCAATCCAATGGACGAAATTCCTATTAAATAGGGCCGTAATTCCTCATTAAATAGTGCAAGGAAATAAGGACGTGGGTACACAGGAAATTGGATAAGTAATTGCCTTGGCTTGTCTAAGAAGTAGTGAGACAGATAGAGATAGTATAAAAGTTGATCAGGCTTGAGAAAAGTATTGTAATATTCTCATATCTTCTGAATAATGTAACATAGATATAGTGGAGGTTTTTAGTTGTGGCTTTCCCTAGGAAATCAATGTGTTATGTGTGATTGAATTCTTTCTCTTATGTGCTTCGTGATTTCGAGATTGATTATTTCTTTCCGCTGATGAGTAGAGTAGATTCAAGTATTTTGCTTTAGTATATTACATAAGAAGTTTGAATCTACAAGGATTTCCTACATGAAGAAAGATAAACAAATCTCTTAATGTTGCAATATATTTTTTAAATGTCCCTTACAAATAGTATTGGGTGGACATAACAACAAACACTTCCTGGCAAGAAATATGAATTCTAGTCCATGAGAATGAATACCTTCTTATAGCTATAAGAATGTTGGGAAGAAATGGAAAATGGTTTTGCAGAGCCACGTCAAGAAATTGTATATGCCGTACCTAGTGCCTAGAAAAATCAATTTAAAAAAATGAGGAGAAAGGAGAACGAGACTAAGTTTTGGATATAGAGTTTAGTGGATGACTCAATTTTTTCCAAAATAATAGGAGAATCTAGTGCAAAGAAAACCTAGGGTATCCTAATATGATTATATTAGGGTCTTAATGTAATACCCCGAGTTTTGATTTTTAATTTGAGGAGTTTAATGAAGTTTATTGGGGAGGTGCTAGGCATAGCACAATTTTTTAGTTCAAGTTTTAGATATGATTTCGACTTGAGGAGCTTGGGTGAAGAGGCAATATTGAACCTCATTGGTAAGTGGGGGCCATAAGCAAGACAAAAAGGGAATGCACACTTATGGAGAAAGAGAGAGAAAAAGAAAGGGGATGAACTAGTGGAAAGTGTGGGGCACCAAGGGAGAGAGAGGCCAACAATTATAAATAGAGAAAGGAGGCTCTCATTTGGAAGATCTTTAGTCATTACAATTGAAATATTAATTCTCTTGAGTTGCTTACCCAAGACAACCATGTTATTCAGGAAAAGGAATTTCCGAGCGGGAATTCCACCTCTACCTTTGGTGAACTTCAAGTGTGACCCTAGGGGAGTGAGAAGGAGTCCATCTCAGGGCTTCTCTAGGAGCTAAATTGTGGAATTTGGCTAAAGAATTTGTAGAGATTTACCCATTCGGAGGGAAAATTTTCCTTTGGTTATTTGCAGGGTGGAGAGTACTACATTTTGGAGGGTCGAATTTATCTATTTCCGCTATATATGGATAGCTATTGTGCATACATTTTCACAGGAAGATTTGGGGAATTCAAGTTAAGAAGAAATAAAGAGCCTTGGAGTGATTTGCAAGGCTTGAAGAAGATTTTTATAGTAATTGATTGGCCTTGTATAGCATAATTATTTCTATAGGGAGTTTGATCTGAAATGATCATATGTTAAAACTGAAGTAGAATTGATTATGCCAATAGTGACATGAATGTAAACTTAAAGTGTGGAAAACCATGAGAACTACTTGAGGAGAAAGAATTTATGACAGATGATAAACATAATCAAGATGCAAAATGGAAGTGAAAATAGCAAAAACACAGTGATACCAAACAACAAGATTGATTACGGAGTTCATCCCTGATGGACTACGTCTCCGAGTCCGCTTTCAATATGGGAAACCATTTTATTAGGATTGATATCGATTAGGTCGATTACACAGAAATTTGACCAAACTGAGTGTTCATGCATGCACTTGTGGCCACTGTCATAAGCAGTCTCACTGAACAAAATTTCCAACGCCTATCAAGGTTCCCAATTCTGACTCCAGACGGTCCTGTCACACTGAAAACAAAACAACCACTAACCCCCCTCTAGAATCTACACACAAAACTTCAAAACCACTCATCCTTACCTCTAAAGCACTAATCTATCTTTATACCCCACCAGATGGATTTGAACTCCCTCACACTGAGTTTAGGAATGAATTTGTTTTAATTTTGGGTTCCACTACCACTTAGTGATAAGTTTGCATGGTCATCGAATTAGTTTTTATGTCAAATAACCACAAAAAACCCAAAATAACAAAGTTTTATCCTGGAAGTTAATAAACAGCGCGTAGACCTTGACCATTCCCATGTGATCAGGGTGGTCTAAACATAAACTTCCATGGCGACATTTAGACCTCGAGGTTCCATCTACCGATGCAGTTGTCTATCCTGGCATGTGATAACTGCTCCATGGTTAGCCTAACTGCCTCCCCTCTTTGCGGTCTCGACGAGGTTTATTAGATGGTGGATGTGTTCCCATGTGATGGTTTAGCTGTAAGCTCTATGCGGTCAGGTTGGATGGTTTGTAATCCCTAATGGCTTACCTGCAACTTAGTCACATGCCCCTTGTCATGCTATAATTTAGAGACTCCGCTTGGTCTAGTTTGACGGTTTAGGACTATGTTATATGTGTTGCCTCTACCTGTTCACATATGCTCGTAACCGCTGCGGTCTTCTCCTGCATGGTTAGAGAACTAATATATGTTTTATGTAATTTTTTGTATTGTATTATAAAGCTGAGGGTTTTAGACTTAGGGTTATGGATTGTAATGTTTATAAAAAGGGTTTAGAACTTAGGTTTTAGGTATTTAATGCATTTAGGTTAGGGTTTTAGTTTATTAATGTTTTAGGTTATGGTTTAGACTTTAGGATTAATGTATTAGGGTTTTAGGTCTTACGTCTTAGTCATTAAGACTCTACATCACTTTATTATAAAATAACCTTGTACAACAAATTGTCACAAAGTGACATTTGCGACAAACATCACATGATGGCAACAACCAAACCTTGCAAAATGGGTGGCAAACCTACATCGACAACCAAATCCTACAAAATGGACAACAAACATATTTCAACAGCCATATCCTAGTGGAACTGACGACAAGCACATGTCAAAAACGAGGTACCAAACCATATTCACCGAACACCATGAAAACCATATGCATTATCAGACAACCTGAACCATAAGCATCACTATCAAAGCTGATGACACTGGACATTGAATGTTGACGACAAATTTGAACCTGTGTAACTAATCTGATGAGATCCTCCTGGATCAATCCTCTCCACTTGAAAGCTTTTGGACCAAAAATTTTTGACTAGACAGATAGTAGGTGAGGGTAGAGCTCCCTCACTCTCCACCTTGTCCTAATGATGTACTAATACATTCGATCAACCTCCTGAAAGTGATGACCCTGATGATGCTGACCATGGCACATTTTGAATCAGTGACTTGTTCCATCCATATGTAGCATGAAAAACTTGCAAAGATGTTCAAACAACCTATTATGAACATGGAAATTGATTTCTTTCCACAAAATACCATGAATTAGTGATTCATACACATCTTTGAAAACAATCTCTACAAGATATTGTTCAATACTATTGACATGTATTAATAATCTATACCGCAGAATGACAGAGACAATCAAAGACACTTTTGACATCATTACAGCTACTTGACTTGTGATACTTTCCTGATTCCTGATTACTAAGTGAACGTGTTGCAATAAGCCCATGAAACTGTAATATGGAAACTGCTACAACTTAGTTTTATTTTGAAAATATTGAAATGGTTGTTGATTTATTTGAATCATTGTTTCCTTATTCATTAAATGATGTTTCCATCGATTAGCACTTTCCCCTAATGCATAAGTTTCCCTTAGATACTTTGATATTTCTTTAGAAAATGGTTTGATATGAAAACAAATAGGCTTCCCAACTGATTGAAACATGAAATGGTGACATAATACAAGAGAAATTTAACATTGACTTTCCCCAATACTGACTTGCATCCCTGTAACTGTTAACTTCCAAACTTGGACTGAATTGATTCATTCTGACATTAGGAAGAAGAGATTTAGGCATCAACTGTAATTCATGTTGTATTCCCTGCTTATGAGTAAGATGTTTGGTTTCTTTAAATAGAATGGAAAATTTTCTACCTCTTTGATAAAACTATCTTTTAGCTAAGACTCATATCTTGAACAAACATATTTTCAATTCTTATGTTGTCCCTTTACACACATCATTACAAATCTCTTAATTGAACTTATTAATCACTTCATCTGATTAACAACAACTAAATTCAAGTGAGTTTTACTTTGATGTGCCTTGACAATAAATTCAACCCCATCTTTCTTAAGGTGATATTTTTATGATCTATTCTATAAAATACTAAATCATGATAATAAAGATAAGGACTTCCTAAGACAAATCTACATATGTCTACTGGAACCACATCTAATTCCACTTCATCAATGTAATTAGCTATAATGGAAAATCTTAATTGACACTGTTTTGTGACTTTTATCTGAGTTGATTTATTTAGCCATCCTAATGGGTAAGGTCTTGGATGATTTCATGTCTCTGAAACCAAATTCTTAACTAAATATTCAGATATTAAATTTGCCTGTGATCCACTTTCAAAGATTGTATCTATCATTGTGTGCTTAGAAATTATCCTTATGTTAAATAATTCAACTCTTTTATCCTCATTTGAAGGATTTATGTTTGATGAATATGCAGTAGTATTCAAACTTGAACCATTGTCAGAAGTTTTACCTGTCAATAATATGGCATATATCCTCCTTTCATCACCTGAATCGGAACCTAGATCTTACTGGACTGCTGTAATTGCCTTCTTTTCATTGTTCTCCTTAAGGAAATTTTTGGGCTCAAGTTCTGGATGAATTTTCCAATGCTTAGATTCATCATGACCAATTCTCCGGCAATGAGAACAAGTAGGTCGTTCCTTCTAAGTTATCGCTGATTTCATTCTATTCAAATAGTTCTTCCCTTTATTGTCATTGGAATCTTTGATTTCCAACTCTTTGGATGATTGTGGTGAGAACTTGAATGGTCTGCCACCTGATTCAATATGTATGGCTTGAACACACACTTCATCAAAATCATCAAGATTAAAAATCAATAATGTATGCTGCAAATATGAATGTAAACTATCGATGAATTTTAATAAAGTTTCACATGTATCCAATGAAATACCAAGTGCCAATGCTTTCTTTCTGAACTCTTGAGTAAACTCCTGAACACTTTGCCCCTTACCTTGCCTCAAGTGTTGCCAATCAATAACAACTTGTTGCATGTATCCTAAAGGATATAATTGTTTCTAAGAGCTTTTAAAAAATTAGACCATAAAGAGATGACTTTACCTTTCCGCCTTACATCTATCTGAGTTTTAATTTCCCACCAGATTAAAGTTTTTCCTCCATTCTAAGTGTAGCTAACTAAATTTTTGTTTTATCATCAGAAATGTTCTAAATACGTTAATACACTTCTAACATCTTAATCCAATTATATAACTTTTTTGCATTCATTTTGCCATCATAAATAGGTGACTCAAATTTTACATCAAATTTGAAAAGAGATGTTTTCTTAGGTTTATTTTCTATTTCAGATTCTACACTGGAAGAAGAAGAAGATGATGATGATGATGGAGATGATGGAGGTGAAGGTGGTTTATCAGCCTTTCCTTTACCTTTTTCCTTCTTCAATGTCTTTGAAGAAGAAGCTGCATCTCTCGTCTTCTTATCTTCATAAATTTATCCCAACATCTGTTGCATAGTCAAGAATTCTTGCAGAAACTATTCATCGGTCATCTTAGTTTCAGGATTTTCACCTGCATCAAATCCTGTCATGGTCGACTTATGAACTACTCTTCGCTTTCCAATCTATGGATCAATCTACTCGAGGATTTTTTCTCCATGTTGTGACTTTGACCTGGTTAACATTAACTGACAAATTCTACAAATGCAGCCTACTTTGGTACCAAATTATATGATCTGAAATGATCATATGTTAAAACTGAAGTAGAATTGATTATGCCAAGAGTGAAATGAATGTAAACTTAAAGTGCATAAAACGATGAGAACTGCATGAGAATAAAGACTTTACAAAAGATGATAAACATAAGCAATATGCAAAATAGAAGTGAAAATAGCAAAAACATAGTGATACCAGATAGAAATATTGATTACGGAGTTCCTCCCTGATGGACTACATCTTCGGGTCCACTTTCAAGATGGGCAACTGCTTTATTAGGATTGATACTGAAGAGGTCGATTACACAGCAATTTGACCAAAAAAATGTGCACATAGGAACTTCTGGCCACTTTCATAAGAAATCTCTTTGAACCATCTTTCCAGTGCCTATCACGGTTCGCAATTTTGACTCCAGATGCTCCTGTTACACTAAAAACAAAATAGCCTCTAACCTCTCGAATCTGCACACAAAACTTCGAAAGCATTCATCCTTACCTCCAAAGAACCAATCTGTCTTCATAACCCACCATATGCATTCGAACTCCCTCACACCGAGTTTAGGAATGAATTTTTTTCTAATTTTTGGTTCCATCGCCACCTAGTGATAAGTTTGCATGGTCATCGAATTAGATTTTATCTCAAATAACCACAAAAAACCCAAAATAACAAGTTTTATCCCAGCGGTTAGTAAACAATGCACAGGCCATGACCATTCCCATATGATCATGGTGTTATAACCCTAAACTGCCACGGTGACATTTAGACCCAATAGTTCTGGCTACTGATGCAGTTGTCTATCCCTACATATGCAGCTGCTCCATGGTTAGCCTAACCGCCTCCTCTCTTCGCAGTCCCAACGAGGTTTATCTGTTGACAGATGTGTTCACATGAGATGGTTTAACTGGAATCTCCACGTGGTCAGGCTGGATGATTTGTAAACGCTGACAGCTTACCTAAAACTTAGTCACATTCCCCTTGTCATGCTGCGGTTTAGAGACATCGCCCGATCTAGTTTGACAGTTTAGGACTATGTTATATATGTTGCCTCTGCCTATTCAAATATGCTTGTAATCATTGTGGTCTGATCCCACGTGGTTAGAGCACTAATATATGTTTTATGTAATGTTTTGTATTGTATTACAAAACCGAGGGTTTTAGACTTAGGGTTATTGATTGTAATGTTTATAAAAAGGGTTTAGAACTTAGGTTTTAGGTATTTAATGTATTGTTTAGGTTAGGGTTTTAGTGTATTAATGTTTTAGGTTATGGTTTAGAATTTAGGAATAATGTATTGGGTATTAGGTCTTAGGTCTTAGTCCTTAAGATTGTACATCATTTTGTTCTAAAATAACCATGTACAACAAACTGTCACAAATTGATATTTGCGACAAAAGTCACATGATGATGACAACCAAACCCTGCAAAATGGACAACAAACCTATGTCGACAACCAAATCCTGCAAAATGGATGATAACCACATGTCGACAACCATACCTTGGCGGAACTGACGACAACCACATGTCAAAAACTAGGTACCAAACCATATTCACTGAACACCATGAAAACCATATACATTATCGGACAACCTGAACCGTAAACATCATTGTCAAAGTTGACGACATTGAACACTCAATAATGATGATGAAACTGAACCTGTGTAACTAATTTGATGAGATCCTCTTGGATCAACGTTTTTCCATCTAGTTAGAACCATACACATTCAACCAAAACCCTTTCTAGGTTTTTGTGGGTTTATTGATAGGCATCTGTGGCTAATTTTAGAGAATATCTTAGGTAATATTCGGCCCTAAAATCTTCATTCTTATAGCAGGGTGAATTGCTGTGTAACTAGGGAGTAGGCATCACTTGGTGGGCTCAGTTTTGGCTTGGAGTTGGGCAAAACCATTTCTGGGTATTTCTAAGTTTTTTGAGGGGTGTTCATGACTTCAAGTTTAAGGTGATCCAAGCATTATTCAGGGAAAAATATTCAATTCCCTAGTAGCAGTAGCAATAATTTTCTGGGTAGTGCATAGTTACCAATTTGTGCCAGTATTTCCTCCAAATCATACTTTTACTACATGGGGTTCGCATAACTTTCAGAGCAAGACCAAGTTCCAAAAATTCAGCTCATTTTATGTACTCTTTTATCATAAAATTAATAAAATGGCTAAGATTGTGTTTCTCGACATTTTGGTGCTTTAATTATTGTGTATGAGTTCAAGTTTATTTATTGTTCTTATTCCATTACTTGGTATTAAATGTTAAATTCAAATTAGGAATATTACAGTGGTATCAGAGCATGATCTTGGCCATCTTTGGGGGATCGAACAATATCATGGAGGATTTGGCCATGCATTCATAGTGACTGGTGAATTTATGGGCACTCTAATGACACTAAAGAGAGGAGTACATAAGGGATCATGGAGGAGTTGATGAGGGAGAACCGATTGTTGAGGGGGAAAACCAACAAGTCCTAGGGAGGATGAAACAAATGATGGGGATGTTGAGACATAACTAGTAGAGAAGCCACACACATGCACACTTAGTTTAGTAGAATAATACCCATGGCCATCCCAGCTAGCCTACCATGCATCATTTTCTAAGTGAACCGAAGAAGGAGAGGGAAATGGTCATGTTTGCAGATTTGATGAGGCCCTCCATAGATAGGATTGATGAGTGTGAAGCATTGGATCCTACGATTAGGATGGATTTCTCATTTGAGGAGCATAGAGGAGGGCAATTAGAGGATGAGAATGAGAGGTGCTTTTGATGGTGGAGACCTAGCATTAGATATCAAAACCCTGAGGACGAGGTTGAGCATGAGATTGTTGGGGCACAGGAGTGTGAGCAGTGTGTCAATGTGTCAAATGTGATGCATGAGTCACCCTTGTTAGAGATCCCTTTGGTAGATCTGGTTGAAACCCTAGTGGAGAGAGTAGAGCATACACTCAGCGGGCCATTTGTTAATGAAAAGCCACCCATGGATGAGATTTCGTCCATTGTTAAGGGATCTATTGATGAGGTGTCCAGTGCCATGTTTGATTTTGTAGGTGATAACAACACACAAGAGGTTGAGGAGGTATGAGGAGGCATATCCACCATTGATGAGGAGTCGATAGGTATAGAGGCATCCATGATAGAGTTTCCAGACAATAGCTACCTAACGCTGATTTTTTAGGATGTTATGCATGGTGAGCTATCTTTGGTGGGATAGTTAGTAGCTCATGTTGAACCTATGGTGGGGTAGGATCAACATCCATCCTTAGAGTCGACCATCGATGAGGAAAATTCAGATGCATCGGAAGCCAACATGGATGTCATACTTTCATATGAAAGTCCATTTCAAGCATACATCGATGAGGCTTGTGGCATTATTCGGCCACCTCTGCATGTTGGTGAGAGAGAAACCACATTATCTAGGTAGATTACATGGATTTTCTAGACTAGTAATATGGGGCAACACCAGCTATGCAGGGCGCAACATTCACACGATGGGGGACATGTTTCATGTATGGAAGTTCATGCATTTGATCCCTCTCTCACGGTTGGATAGTGAGAGATATTGAGCTGGTATCCGATGGAGTTGGATAGGAAGTTAGATGCATCCATGGCCATAATTTAACAGAGGTTCTGGATTAGCAGACAAGCTCAAGAGCCAAACTATTTTTGGGATCTAGGTGGGATTCCCCATGACATCATGGAGTCAGTAGGTGATGGTAGTAGTTGCATGATAGACTCGGTGGTTAGACGCACACACCATTTCATATCCCATTCAAAGTTCTTGAAAAAACTAGTGCGAGGATGGATTGACAAAGGAGCACAAAGATCTCATGAGTTGTCATGGAATATTGCATTGACATGGGATTATAGCATGATTAGACTACTCTGGTAGGAGTTGGTATCAGGATGTGGCATCGTCATGCTAGATCCCTCTTCTGCCCCAAAAATAAATAAATTCCTATGCACAGTCCTCTTGAAAAATACAAAGCTAAAAGAAGAGAAAGGCTTCATGCATAGAGAGGTGAAACTTGCAACTCCATCGGGGTACTAACCAAGCTCGTTGGCAGTGGAGCAATGAATGTGTTCCTACGTGACTCCACCGGGGTACTATCTAGGCCTGCTAACAGTGAAGCAACAACAGAGATGAAATCTTATACTCTGAAAATCTTCAACTCGTGAGATAAACTACCCTTCCCAAATTCAAAACACTATGATCAAGTTGAACTATTGATTTTGTTTTAAAAAAGGTGAACCATGTATGTCCATGAAGTAAGTGGGGAAGCCAGAGTAACCTGCATAGCGATTCATTACTCCCCAAAATACCAAGGCCCTGTGATATCAATGAACCAAAACAAAGAAGCTAGAGTTCTACCAGTGTGTTGCCAAGTGTTGTAGTGGCTACAACCACCCTCCAAAATTTTAGCCTGCACCCATTTTAGAGCCTCCCTTAAGAGTTTCACTTAATGAGTACACACACATTCAGGTTCACTCCATGAGGTTGTGTGAGTCTTCACACCCACCTTGCTTGATCATTTCACCCACGTTTTTGCATGTTGATGTCAAAGTCTTACTTGCGACCATGTCCTGATTATACTCAAAGTCTTCACTTTGTGTGTACTTGTTGCATTCACCATCAAAACATTTGTTGCACTCACACACGGAGTCACATTCATTCTCGCACAAGCGTCATCATGGTCGAGCAACGATCAATCACAAGTGTTGTGCTCGTATCTTACATCGTTAGTCAGTCATGTTGAGCATGTGTGTCTAGATGGTTTGAGTCGTCTCATCGTTAAGTCATGTAAGTGTGTGTTTGCAAGATCATGTATGCATTGTTTAATCGTTCACACACTTAGCCACTTTGTTGAAGTTCTAACAACCAAATTCCCCTCTGATTGCTAGAACATCACCCCACCATTGACTTGATCAAATGCCACCCAGAACAGTGCAAAAGCATCAAGAAAGTCATTTCAAGCTGTGTTGTCTGCAAGAAAATCAATCAACCTTCATGCTGGTCAACTGGAGAGTTTGACCTGGCAGCTACCCTGGGAATGACTCCCCTCAAAAATTGCGTAGAGGTTGCAAATGTTAGCCACTCCACTAACTGAGAAAATTATGAAAATAGGTCAGAAAAACACCTAGTGCCCATCCCTACCTCCCTCAGAGAATTATGTAGTTCTTCCAGCCATCCCTCCTAAAAATCGACCGGTTTCTCACGCAGAAAATTGAATAGTATTCATGAGCAAGTGCTCTACTGCCCAATAGTCTACTCAGCTCAAAAATTGCACAAAGGTGACCAACAATCCAAACTCCTAGTATTAGCGAAGCTTTTTTCACCAGCAACTCCCGGTAGTTGACTGACAGTTCCCTCTATGAACTATGCAGTTTTTGCTGCCAAGCTCCAATAGCTAACTGCTAGTTCCCTCTAGGAATTGCACATTTTTTTCTACCAACCTTTCGATAAATAACTGCAAGTTCTCCTTAGGAATTGGTAATTTTTTCTGCCAGTGACATAGTAGTTGAATGCCAGTTCCCCTTAGGGATTATGCATCTTTTGTTGCCAATCTCTCACTGCCCGCTCATTCCGGAAATTGCGCAGATTTCACTTACCCAATCTTTCTGGAGCCCGAATTTCTCCTCTAAGAAACTATGCAGTTTTGTCGTCTAGCTAAGCTAGACCCCGTAGACAGTCACTATCATTTCGGATTTCCCATCTTCATCACCCAATGACTCCTACGCATTTTTCAACAGTAGTGCCTGAAGCCTCCATCCCACCTTACAACCTTATCACCTTTCTTGGTCACCTACATTTGAAATGATCATCCATCATGGTATACAAGGAGGTTTATGGATTTGATGTCATCTCGTCATGAGTGACTGCAAACATAGGTAAACAAACAAACATGGCATGACAATGTATGGGGTGAACAAAGTTAGCACATGTTGAAGGACAGGTTCACCAACAGATGAACAAACGATGCATGCAAAGGGATGTCCTCACAAATGGATGATCATGTGAAGATGTGTTCATGGATGGATGGATGAGAAAACATGCAAGATGTGTTCACGAATGGATGGAAAAATGAACATGAACCTTTCGCGAACATATGAACCTGTCAATCTTACCAACATACAAGCAAGGAGAAACGTGTGAATGCAACATCAAGTGAACCAATGACCATCAAAGATTCCACACACTTTGCCATGCGGAGGTGAAGCTATGGAACACCATGAGGAAATCCATCACCCAACAACATTGCAGCTTGACATGAACACCAACAACAACACGAATTTACCAGCACTGTCATGTCATCCATATCTCTATTATGGGCCATACTCTCAATTAATGTAATGTAACGTGGAAGTCCAAGAGACCCACTTGTTGTATGAAGAGTCATGTAAAGTCAAAAATTCATGGAAGTCAAATAGTCATGAGGGTAATCGAACATCCATAAGGGTTAGTTTGACCCTTAGCTATAAATACGCCCTCATTTGTACATGCAAATGACTTTTTCACCTCATCTCCTCCCACATAGCCTTGAGAGTCTTTAATCGGTTTTAGGAGAAGTAGTGCCTCCAACACTCCACACATGGGGTTAGTGATGTATGGTGTAACGATGTGACATGGAAATTTCGTTTAATTCGGAATCCTACTAACAGGCTAGCATGTTTTCACACATGTACTGTAACTGTTGTAAGACTAATCTTTAACACTTGTAATGCATGTTTCTTTAACCTATGTTTAAAACTTGAACTAACTCACTTGTTGTAATACACATATGTTAATGAAAATGTGTTGTATATGTTGTTAACGTTGTCTTGCCCATGTAGACTACTCTCTCAGACATCAAACAAACCTTTCACATAAAACTTTCTATAACAACCATTGTACTCATGTGGACTAATTCAGTGAGTGTTATACATGTCATATTCCCTTGTGTGTTGTGATTTTTGCATCTGTGTGGACTGTTCTGCTGGAAGCTATGCACATCCTATTGTGTTGTGTGTTCCTAGCAGAGTTGGGACTTCTCCAAACCAACTTGGGACTCACTCCCACCCTCTCCCTCTATAGTGAAAGAATGATTGACACAAGAGACACTTATAATCACCAGGCACGCAAAACTCACTTCTCGCAAGATAAAGCAGACCACTCTCCTATGCCGACAACCAAGGGTTGAGGAAAATCTTTAAGATAATGGCATTCATGCCATCATATCGGATTGGACTCCCACACCAAACAGTGTGAGATCTAGTTGGGACTTCATACCGGGGTGATCCCCTGAATGTTGGCAGGTCCAAGACTGTCAACACAATTATTACTTTTTATATTGAGAATAATTTATATTCTTCTATCTAAATTATTTTGATTTCTAAGTTGGTGTATTTTTTATTTTTAGAATTAATGAGTCATAGTTTTAGAAAATGTATGGATAAGTGATATTTTGTCCATAAGGAAAAATCAAATCTAGCTTGAAAAAACCCTAAGAGATATATGGATGAATTATTGGGTGATTTTAGATTTTAGAAAAATATGATTTATGCAGTGATTTTAGGATTTAAAAATCTAATTTGTGGATTGATTTATGCATGATTTATGGAATTATTTTAGGATTTAGGAAATATATTGCATTTTCTTAATTCTACTCATTGTAAGCCTATGGGAAAATATGATACATAATGAAAAATACATGTAGGATCAAGCCAAGAGAGCTGAAGGAGGGATCCATGCATGAATTAAAAGATAAGTAACTATGCTCTTTGAAAATTATTATCATGTTTGCATATGGTGCATGAAGAAATAAGAATCAAAGTTATTTGCTTGCAAATTTTCATACGATAAAGATTGGAGATTATTTTTTTGGGAAAACCTCCATGGAATTTCATGAATAGAGGAATAAGTTTTTTTTTTCATTGAATTATAAAAAGATTTCATTTTCATTGAATTCTTAAAAGATTTTCATAGCTAAATAATTGTGTGATTTGCATGAGTTATTGGAAAATAGGGTCCAAATATGTCTTTGTATATCCCAAACTGTGATATATGTATAAAAATTGAAAGATGTTTTTGTAAATGAGACCGTTCACAGAAAAAACCTCTTCCATATTTGAAAATTCATTTCGAAATTCTTGAAAACCATTTCCAAAATTGATGACTAAAACATAAAATTATTTAATATTTAAATATGGAAAAATGGGATGCAATGATTCATTCAAATCTTCCATATCATGACCCCTGTATAAAAATTGAGGTTTTATTTAATGAAAATTTTCCCAACAAATTCCCCCTTTTTTTCGAAAAAACATTTCTAGATGTTCGAAAATTGCATCCAAATTTGATGACTAAAAGAAGAAAACAAAGTAAAACAAAGTGCTTCCATTTCATTTTTTAGCCAGATAAGAATAATTGTTTATGTACATATAGAGATAACAATTGTGTTAATTTTCTTGAGAATAAATAGATTAATTGCATGCACAAACAAGTAACTATTAAGTTTGATATTTATTGAAAAGAAAAAGGTTATTCGAATGCATAAAAAAATAGAACAGTTATGTGGATAATTATTAAAAAAGAATTAAGTTATTTCATTTAAAACATTACCAAGTATGTTCTCACGATCCATATGCATTAAAGTTTTAAAGAGAAATATTGGACTTTTAAAGAGAATAAGTACTTATGTGCATATGACTATTATCTAGTATATTGGATCTACTTGACATGAATATGTGATTTTACATGCATGGGAATATTTAGCTGTGCAAAAAGACATAAGAAACTTTTTTGAAAAAATATTTCACATAAAATCTTTGCTTAAAATTCAATTGGTTGTGTTATTTGAGAAGGGTTTTTTATTCATGCTATTTCTTGAGGAAACATTACAAATTTGTTTGATGTGTTAAATGATAGGAAAATATTTTGTATTGCATGCATAACAACTAATGAGTTAACTAACTTTTGGAAAAAGAATAAGTAGTTTGTTAAATTCCTTGGAATATGAATATATATATATATATATATATATATATATATATATATTATATGTGCAAGGAAGTATTTGTTGTTTTAGAACTCTTCAAAAGGAAGAGAAGATAAAAAAAAATGTCCTTGTATGCATTATTGAATTAGATTCTTGAAGAGGAAAACTAGTAATCATGTGCTTTATTGTGTTAATATTCCTTTACAATATTATTTAGACAAACATATACACTAGCATGCATAGAAATTATAGTTTTGGTATTAGATTTCTAGAGAAAAGGAAGGTTCAATCACATAATATTAATTGTGTTAGCCTTCTTTTGGGGAAAATAATATGCATTTGCACACCTAAATGGATTAGCTATGTTATTAGCTTTCATTTGGGAGAAGATTATTTATAGTTAGAGGGATAGATATTTTGGTAAGAAGAAAATGTCTCTCTACATGCATGAAAGAATACATGTTATGTGTTTGATCCCTTGGAAAAGAAATGTGTTTTACCCATGTAAGATTTAGTTAGTTTCCTTTGGAAATAAATATATGTTTTACATGCAAGAAGAAAAATATATCATGTCATTTTCTATTGGAGAGGACAAGTAGTTGCATGCAAGAAATTATAACAATTATGTTAACTTTGTTTGAAATAGAGCTCACATTTTTATACATAATAAGCATTGTGAATAACTCTCCTGTGGAAAAGATGTTTTTGGAAAAGAGCATGCATTCGCATGCATAGGTATATAATCTATTGCGCCAACCCCTTTGGAAGAGAAAACATAATAGTAGGAAAAAAGAAAATTACTTATTGGGATAGTTCTCTTGAAATCTTTTTATGCATTTGAATGTAGAAGAATAATATCTAGTATGTTAGCTTTCCTTTCGAAAGAATATGAAAGTGCATGCAATATTTCATTAGTGTTTTGTTGGAAATATGATGCTTCATAATGATTTTATTCTTATTATTTCATGTGAAATGATGTTAAAGAAGGCATTTCATGAAATTTTGTTTATGGTTTATGCATACACATGAACAGATGTTGAAGTGTGATTAATAAATATGATTATTGGTTAATTGATATTTTATGTTTGATGTAATCATGATATCAAGTGTGTTGAAGACAAGAATGGCATGAAAGAATGGTGACTTGTGCAAAGGATAGTTCATGTTTAACATTATGGAAAATAAAGATTTGTAGTTCCATGGAGATTGAGGAATTCCAACTGCAGGATGATCCACTAATGGAAACAGTGACCACAAAAACATAGGGATTGATGATTCATGGGTAAATGATATCATTTGTAATATCTTATAGCTATTTATTTTACATCTAAGATAAATTTTCTATGTAATAATTTATGACAATCGTCAATGGATGGACTCCCTTATAACCATTGAGTGAGGGTTGAACACCCTCATGAGTGTTTAATAATAAAATTAAACGTTTCATGTATTTCGTCCTACAAGGTTTCCAGGGTATATTGGTGTCTAATGATGTGATTGTTCAGTGTGCAATTTTTATGATGTTAATTTCTGTCATGATGTGATGTTTATATTATCAAGTATGTGATTTAATAATTGAGTTAAATGAATCATGGAATCGATGCATAGTTATAGATGGAAATTTAACTTAATATTCTCCAATAAAGGAAATTAATGGTTGTGTAACTCACTATACCTTTACTAAATATTTTTTTACATAATCAGGATGGTTACTCTAATGATCAATACGAGAACATAGAAATTAATTTAGAAAGTTATGCATCGGTACATGATGAAAAAATTTCCTAACTCCATGCATTTTCTAGTAAGGTTACCGAGGGATGTTATAAGTGGTATTTGAGCAAAAGGCTGCAACACTGATGCCTTTTGGTAATCATTAAGTAGAAAATAAGTAGAGGTATGATGTTAGTGGGCATCATCTTAGGTATGTTTCTAACTGAAATTGCAGTAAACTAAAATTGACATGAGATGCAAGA
The DNA here is from genome assembly GCA_000404065.3 of Pinus taeda. Taxonomy (NCBI): domain Eukaryota; kingdom Viridiplantae; phylum Streptophyta; class Pinopsida; order Pinales; family Pinaceae; genus Pinus; species Pinus taeda. The sequence goes on from APFE030640100.1 coordinate 52,818, forward strand.
TGCATGATTAACAACTACATTAAGAATAGAAAGCGATAATGTTGCTTTATAATTTGTATGCATGACATTTCAATATTGATGTGGATAACAAAGAATAAAACCTTTGTTGTACCTATGAACAATCCTAAGAACTCACTAGTTATAGTCAGGATTAATTTCCAACCTTTGTAAGCATATTATTACAATAATGATTATGGCACATAAAAAAAAGAGAAAACATGACTAAAGCTACAATGGCTACTTATAAAGAATGAATGTAGTTTTTGTGATAACTAAATAATGTATAAGTTGGTGTTGACCCTAAAGAGAACAATAGTGTGTTTTGGAAAAACATTGAAAGAACATCTTAAGATGTTAAACATAGAAAATTTTAGGGGTGAGTTTTAGCCCATGGGCGAAATTTAAGGGGCTTTATATTTTGGAAAGGCAAATTTTTTATATTGCACTAGCTTTCTATAGTTTGCCCAATAATTATTTAAAAAATAAATAATTGTTTTATTTTAACCATGAAAAATAAATCAGCTAAACATTCAAAGCCCCTAATTCACCTTCTTTTTAGGTGGGGTTTTCTTTAATCTCCCCCAGTTTTCACGAATGCAAGTGGGGTTTGCTTTAATCACCCCCAATTTCCAAGAATACGGGTGGGTGGTTTGCTTCCAATCACCAAATTTATAGGAATGGCACCCCTACCATTCTTGGATTCATGGGTTTGGTTTAGAAATAAAAGGTAGGTTTGAATTCACAGGTTTGGTTTAATTCTCCTTTATAAGAAACAACTCTTTGATTGATTGACTCTTCATAGCAGGCAGAGTGACGAAGTCGGACAATGAACTCTTGCTCTTGAAATTCTCTTTTCCCCTATTGCTCAATCTGTCAGCATACTCTTGTATCAAGGAGGGTCCCAATCATATGCCCAAATTCACATATGATGTTAATTTGAATGCAGAATTATTTGAGAGCACAAAATATTGTAGCACATTGAGACGTGTTGAACATGCTGCTGTAGAGGTGGCACTTTATACTCTTTACTAGAGAGGCCCTTCTCAAGCTCTTGCTGCAAGAATCATAGTATGGATTTTGTTTTGGTGGTGTTTTGAAACTTATTTTTTGGATGATATATTGCCCTTGATGGTCATCATGTGTGATTTAAATAGGATGAGATGGGGTATACAATTTTTTTTGCAAGAGATTACTCAAATAGCAGGAGCAACACTATATGCGTATACTACCATGCGGTCTAGTCTAGGCCATCTGCCCTATTTTACTTGCACTATGGAGTTATCAGATGTACTTTTAATAGTGCATTAAGAAAGTCTTAAGACTTCCCCTTCACATTATTTCTCTATGGATGGCTTTATTTTCTTTACATGACAAACCATGTCGATTAAATTGGACAAGATGTATCCCAATCACCGTTATGCTTCTCTAATTTGTGTTTTTGTTGTAGTTTAAATGGAATTATTAGATACTTTTTGAGATAACAGTTACCATTATGTTATACTAACAATTTTACATACCGAAGTACCTGCACTTAGAGAGTATATGGTAGTTGTATGATTTTTCCTAATTGATTGTATTGACACTTGCATGCAAGCATGTAGTTAATTGATAGGGGTCAAGCTAGTGCCAATTTTAGTTGTGTCTAATACCTTGGAATATGGTGGAACGCTTAATTTTCCATGTTGATTGAGTTGTCTCATCCTTTGTTGAGATACAAGGCATATTAGTTCAAAATTTTAAGTTATTTTCACCTTCTATATTTCACTCGAATATAGGTCAATCAATTCATAAATATGATGCTTACCTTTTTATTTTTTTGCATGAATATTTAACTACCTTATTGAGAATTGTAGATTGATTCAGCCATTGAGTATGTTGGGAAAAAATAGATAGAAATATCCTTCTCACCAAAGGATCATGTTCCTTTATCATCATTTCTTCAGGTTTATTTTTGGTGTTTCCTCTTTTTAGCAAGTTATGTATTTTGAAATATGGTTTTAATTTTATTCGATAGATATTACGATGTAGCCAACATTCATTGTATTGGTAGGCTGGGATAGAATCTCGCACAAGCCCACTTTATCAATATCTTCTAAGTTTGTGACAAAGTGATGAACAACGTAAAGCTAGTTTGCGAAAATCCAGGTTAGTCTTTTTTCTTCTTCATTTTTTCTTGTGGTGGGGAATTGGTTTCAACAGAAATACTTTTGAAAGGACTAATGGCATCAATTCCAAGTAATTTACTAGCAATATCTTTTCTCTAATGTTCAATTTTCCAATTTAGAAACCAAAATCTCGGCAAATGTCATCTCTATGGCTAGTGGTGAGGATGATATCGTGACAATGAAGAGTGTACTAAAGTATTCAACAAGGATTGACTACCTGAAAAGAAGTCAAATAGGTGAGAAAGCATGTATTTTTAATGGTAAATATACTTTTGGTTATCTTCTAAATGGTTTAGATTCTAGAACATCCAACCCCCCTATCATTTATTACTTAAGAAGAAAGATGAATAGGTTGTTAACTAGCCACCAATTTATTTTCAATCTAACATGAAAAGCAACTGAGAATAAATCTGTAGTCAAAACCATAGCTGGAACGAATGTATACTAAAAATTCTCTTTGATACTATCTCATAGAGAGGATACCTTGAAGTCCATAATAGAATTAAAGTCTCATACACATGGTGCAATGGCTAATGAAGAGGATGATAGCATGGAAACACTAGAATTCTCTTCGGATGAAGAGGAAGATGATGCTCAATAAGAAAAAAATGATGATGATGATGGTCTTGGCAATTATGTGGATGACAATGAAGACCTGGGAGATGAACGATATGATAAAAAATGGAAGAGAAATAACGAAAAATAAAAGAAAATTTCATGAAAGTAGCAGAGTCACATGTAAAATTCAAGAAGCTTGGGAAAAATAGGAGATCAAGGAAGAGACAAGAATTGTCTCAGTGAGAACCTTCCCGATATCATCCTCTAGGATAACTGGAAATTTTGTAGAGTTCCAGTGTATTTATTAACCAATTAACTACACAAACCAATTCTCGGAGACAACTTGTTGACTGAAGATGTTGACAAGGATTGAGAAAATATCAGTGATCAGAAAATACAAGTTTTTACATCCAGACGAAACAATTTCAATTGGGACATGTTGCATAAAAATTTCCTTTAGCAATGAGTACAAGTCTTTGTCCATCAATGTGGCAGGATTTCAACATGATTTTCTATAGTAAATGAGAGAGAAACTTCCTTCTTATAATAGATTACTTAGGATATTTATTGTAAACTTTGTGTTTATTATTAGTTTTATACATAATCGAATGAAAGTATGGATTTGGAATCATATGGACTGAATGAATTATTATTTTTTGATTTATGGTTTTAGTTATATCTAAACAAGGGTCTGCAGATATGACCTTAGTATCATATGTACTCGAAATATTTTGAAATTATCTTTGGATATTTTTATTATAATTTCAGTAGATAATATCCCTTGGTAGCTCTCTAGTAGTTGATGAAACTTGATATAGAGTTGTATTCATCATCGAACTTGTCATGCTACGAATTGGTAGAAGTTTAATATTGACAGGGGTATGATAATGTATTTTTCTTTCACACAAAAATAGAAACATTAGTATGATTATAGTGCTAATCAATCACTTGTATCGGGCTATGTGCCTGGTTAAGCGTATAAATTATTGACAAACAATGCTTTCCATGGCCAAATTCCTGTTCAAATAACTGAATCAACTAGTCTATGGGTGTTGGACATATCAAGCAATCAATTTAGCGGAATTATTCCCTCTATAATTTGAAAATATGGAATATCAATAGCTTTATAGCTAGTAACAATAATATATAAGGACTATTCCAGTGGAACTCACTAGATTAGCGTCATTTTCGAGGCTTCCTCTTCATCACAATATGTTGTATGGCAAGCTTCATGAGATAATAGTATCATGGAAAGGTCTCTCACAAATTAACCTTCCCATCAACCGCATCACTAGATCAATTCCTACATCACTTGGTTTGCTACTTGTTCTTAACAACCTTGACCTCTTAAACAATTTTCTTTAAGGGAATATACCTTGTGAGTTAGACAATCTCAATTTGAGTTTTCTAAATGTGTCTGACAACCTTTTGTCTGGCTCTATTCCTCTTGGTTACATTAATCTGGCCTATGATAAAGGTCTTCTTGATAATTTGGGCCTTTGTGGAGGCATTCCATTAATGATACATTCACGTTTCGAGTAGAAAGGAAAATTTGAAAGTCATCTATATAGGGTATTGATTTATGTTATTGTTGTGATAGTATTACTCTGCTTCATTGATATAGGTTTCTTGTATAAGACATGCAAGAATTTTGCATGGGCTAAATCAAGTACAAAGTCATGCAATCTCAATTGTTTTCACAGGTTAGAATTTGATGAGTTAGACATTTTGAAGAGATTGACAGAGGATAATGTGATTGGAAGTGGAGGTGTAGGAAAAGTGTACAAGGCAACACTAGGAAATGATGATATTGTTGTTGTGAAAAGGATCTGGAACAACGGAAAACTATAGTCTACCCAAGACAATGGCTTTCAAGTAGAAGTGGAGACTCTAAGGAAGGTTAGGCATGGGAACATTGTCAAGCTACTTTGTTGCAAATTTAGTTTAGATTCTAATATGTTAGTGTATGAATACATGTCAAGTGGTAGCCTGTATGCACTAATTCATACTTCACAAGGGTAAAAGTTGGATTGGCCTACTCATTATAAGATTGCTTTTGGTGCTTCTAAGTGAATGTCCTATGTGCGCCATGGTTTTTCCCCTCCAATAATACATACGGATGTTAAATAATATAATATATTGCTGGATTTTGAATTGGAGGCCCATATTGTTGGTTTTGGTTTAGCTATAATTGTAGAGAAGCTAGGTCAGAAAAACATAGTATCAGGTGTTGTTTGAACATATGGATATATTTCCCCAGGTAAGAATTTATAACCAAATTATTAATGCCTGTGAATATATGTGTGTATATATATGCCTCAGCCAACACAAAATAAACAATTTTATATGAATTTATTTAATTGATGGAAATTTGCGCATAATATGCTTACACCCATAAAGTGAATGAGAAAAGTGAGATATATAACTTTGATGTTGTCGTGCTGGAGCTCATGACTAGAAATAAGCCTAGTGATGTAGAATTTGGAGATTAACCAAACATTGTTAGGTGGGTTTGACATTAGATTCAACTAGTGTGTCTCCAATTAGATTCAACCATTGCGTCGCGAATCAATTGAACCAAAATAAAGAAGCTAATATTCAACTAGTGTGTCGCCAAGTGTTGTAGCCACTACAATACCCTCCAAAAATTCAGCCTCCATCCAAATTTTAGAGCCTTCCTTTCTTTTTCCACTGATGGTCGCAAACACTCGAGCTCATTCCATGAGATCTTGTAGAGTCTTTTACACCCTTTGCTTGTCTGACGAACAATCATCTTTTGGCATGTTCATTTCTTTGTCATGCTTGCTTCTTGTTCTGGTGATTTTGAAGGTTGATCTTTGTGTGTATGAGTTTTCTTCTCTCTGTGAACATTGATCACACTGGCAAAGAAAGTTGTAAGAACTTTCGCATAAGTGTGTCACGGTCGTTCCAAGGTATATCTCAAGTGTCGCACTTTTCGGCCTCAACCTTAGAGACAGTCTCATTGAGAACAAGTTTGTCTTGTTGGCTTGTGGTATATGGTCATTGAGTCATGGTAAGTCTCTAATCACAATGTCACATCTACACAAGTTCACCTTCTCCTATACTTAGCGATTTTTGCTAAAAACATGTTGAGCAGATAAACCCCTTGAACCAGACATCAACTGAGCGACACTATGTAGTTTGAGCTCGAAGTGACTCTAGTTTGCTGGTTGGAATTGCGCATTGCTTGAGGTTGTCATCTCGGATAGCTTATGTGTGCAATCTTGGAAGTAATCAAGATGATTGTCTCCCAGAATCGGATAGAATTTGTCTCCAGGCCCAATCCATTCTGCACTTCCCACAACATTAATTATCAAGTCTCCCTCTGGTATACCAGAAATCAACACTACACTATGACCCAGAGCTACTTTCCTCACCAGAATTGCATAGACATGGCCATTTTCCTCCCCTGAACTACCTCCAGAAATATTGAGTCAGGCCTCCTATTGGCTTGTTTTATACTCTCCCTAAAAATTGCACAGATATGACTGGTACACATGTTGTTGCCCCACTCTGCACTGTTTCTAGAAAATGCGTAGCAATTTCCTGTCCTACATTGTCTCTCAGATGGGCAGTTATGACCAGTAGCTCCCCAGAGCCAGACATGCCCTACTCTAAAAAATTGCACATAATTTCCTGCCAGTGTCCCTTTCTACCCAACTCTTACTCCCTCTAGAAATTGCACAGATTCTCGGTTGGATCCTGAGTGACTTGCTCAGTCCTCAACCTAAAATTTTCACAGAACTATCCAATTGTTCCCCTAGACACCCTACCTTGTCTTCCTCCAAATAATTGCATAGTTCTATCTAGCTGGGTTCCACCTTATAGATGTCACTGTTGTCCCAGATTGCACAATTTTTCCTGCTAGTGACCTCTGTGTAGTTTTTCTCAGCAGTACTCTAGAGCCTCATCCCAGTTTGAGTTTTGCTATACACAGTTTCAATGTCTTTTCCTCCCTTCGGGTCACTTGGACCCAAAACTGAAAAAAATGCATCATGCTATACTAAGAGATTTTTGGATTTGATTCCAACCCATCAAGAGTGAATTTCAGGAATGGGTACATTGATGGAACATGGCATGACGACAAATGAGATGAAGAAGGACTGCATGCTAGAAGAGTTTCTCTCATTTGAACAAAGGTATCAAGCACATGGAGCAACAAGCAAAAGAGATACATGTTTTTGAACCATCAAGCAAAGACCAAGACCATTCAAGACCCCACAAACTTTGTCATGCAGAGGTGAAGACATGATACACTGAGAGCACACCCATCACTCAGTAGCATATCAACTCAACACTGACACCATAGTCAGCCAATACATGTCAACAGTGTCATGTAGAGCTGTGTCAAGAGTTGTCTCGGATACATCACTACTGTGGGCCGTACTTGTTGTAATCAAATGTAATGTAATGTGAAAGTCTAGGAGATGCACATATGAAGTTGAACAATCATGTAAGTCGAAAAAGTCATAAGAAGTCAAACAATCATGAGGGAAGTCGAAGAGTCAAAAGGGTCAAATATCCCCCTTAACTATATATACCCCCTCATTGTATGAGGAAATGAATTTTTCACCTTGATTCCTACCACATAGCCTTGAAAGTCTGTAGTCTATTCTTTCGGGAGTGAGGAGTGGCTCCAATGTTCCACTACTGGGGTGAGTGATGTATGTTGTACATATGTGGCTTGAAACTTTTTCTTAATTCAGAAGCCTGTCTCAGAGCAGCACATTTTCATGCATGTTTTATATGAATTTGTAAGAATATTATTTGAACATTGGTAATTATTGTTTGGTTAACCCATGCTAAGATAGTTGAACTACTTCAGTTATTTTAGTACGTACATTATTGAAGATGTGTTGTATTCTTTATCGTTGTTGTATTATCTGTGTGGAATAATTTGTAGGACATTAGAAGGGCCATTCTTGCTTTTCTTGGTTATAACGACCATCACCCCCATGTGGAGGACTCTGATGCATGGTGTATCTATTTTCCGTTGCACTTTGGTTTTAACAGCTACTGCATCCATTATGGACTACTCCGCTAGATGCTGGGCATACCCTTGTTGTTTCACATGTGTCTCTCCCTGGGTGGTACTACTACCTCTCAACTAGTGGCTCACTTTTCCCTTTTTGTTACAGTAAGAGAACCCAAACACAAGTTACATTATGCACTCACCAGACATAATCAGCTCACTTTTTGAAGTTACAAGCATAACACTCTCGTGTGGTTTACAACAAGATCTAAGAAAAATCTCTAAGATAATGGAATCTGAGCCATCGTACTTGATGAGACTCCTACACAAAATGTTCTAGTTTGGACTTCATAATGGAGAGATCCCGTTTATTGGCGGGTCTAGCACTGTCAACCAAATGGCACTAGAAGGAGGGCTAGAAGACTGGTTATGCCTGTAGAGTCTCATTTGAATCTCTTATTTAAAAATGGCTCTTCTTAACATCATAATCACTCGATGTCTTTCTATAAAGTTTGAATGTATCATCCTCGTGGAAGTTATCCATGTCTTGTCTAACTTAAAGGTTAATGATGAGGGTGAAGCATCTTTTTTTGTGCATGTGCATCAAGTTATAAACTTTTTCCTATGCCACAAGGTAGGGTATGAAGATGTATATATTGTATTACTCGCCCTCAAATTCGAAGGTCGTGTTAAGAAATGGTGTTACACATTACCCTTTTCCTCTATCCATTCATTTGGTCAGCTGGCCAAAATGATGACTAAAATGTTCGACAAGATTTTCATGAAAAGAATCTAATTTAAGAATAGATCCTAACAAATTAGTTGAGGACTTTGTTGATCTCTTCCTTCACCTCTATTAAGAAATTACTGAACAAATTTTGAACTTCAATTCCTTGAGAGAAGATTTTAAATTCTTGGTTCATGTTTCTCAATATAGTTAACCCCTTGATTTCCCTTCCTTCTAGTGATTGCAAAGTTTTGGAATCTACATAGCATGTCCATAACCCATCTTCTCATTCGTCTCCTGCTTCAATGGAGGAAATTCCATAATGGCTCAGGAAGCCTATAGGAAAGAGTCATTCCTCCATTCCGCAAGAGGATGTCACTATTCATAACTCAAGTCTTGAGTCTGATCTGTATCTCTGCCATCCTCCATCATCTACATGCCATGACTCCTTGTACCATGACTCACTTGATCAACCTGCTTCATAAGCCAGTTTTTCACATTCTCTTGGTTTTGAAGATTCTAGCTTAAATTGCGATTAGGCACAAGGAAGCCATGTTACATAGGTAGAGGAGAAGAAAGGTGAGGACACTATCAATCCTCCCACTTTGTTTCAAAATTGTGTGCATCAAAACAATGAGCATTCGTTCTTGAACAATTCTCAATCATCTAATCCCAATTGAACATCCTGTACAACTAATTCTTTCGATCAACCCCCAGTCTTCAGCATTCATCACTCTCATGCTTCCATATGTTGTGATGAATTCCTAGGTATAGCATGTGATCTTCCATTTTCTACTAAAGACTCTAACTCATGTCTATAATGCACTCTAGCCAAAGAAGACATTCATATTGAAACTCCCACTTCAACTCACTTGCTCATGTGTCCTACCATTCACAACGCATCCACATGCGTTAGAGATACTCAACATTCTTTTGTTTCTTCATCCAATGCGTTATCTCCTCAATTGACACAAGGCAGTGAGGCTTTCCATGATGAATTTGAAAACATTCTAATCATAGAGCGTACTTCCTATTCCCCGTCATCTCTTCTCTTGCATGAGGAGAACTCTTCAAGTTAGCTTGCTGAAGCTTAAAAGTCTAGTGAAACCTATGATAAAGATGGCTGCCATCTTGAGGGTGTTTTTCAAATCAACAACAACAGCCATCCTCAAGCCATGCATGATCTAGTTCACACCTCAAAATATTATTTTGCAATTTTGTAAAGTTCTGGGACATGTCAGGGATGTCGTTGAACTTCAATGTCTGTTAATGGTTATGTCAAGGCTTCACAACTCTCGTAATCCCCCTGAACTCAATCAGCTATGGTTTCTCACACACAATCTGTCTATCTTCATGGTCTCAATCGATGTGGATTCTCACGTAAAAAAACATTGGTATACCACGTGTAATCTTTCAAGTTTTAAAAGTTTCACTCATGATCAAATCCACGAATCTGTTACAACACATCCATCTTCATGCACACCTCTTACATCAAAATCAGGTTAGGAGTGTCTATATCTCATGAAATCATTCTATTATGAGGTTGATCATCTCACAGACTATCTTTTCCGAAAATCATATTTATTGAATCTTTCCTCTCATGATCAGCTCCTCAGTCTTCTTTCGAACCTTGCACTACAAATTTGTCCATCATATCTGGCTCACAGCAAACTTGGTTTGGTTATCCTGAGCATTCACAAGAATGTTCAATTTGCAAACTGGGAATATAATGTCTCAACCAACTTATCTAATCATTTCTCTATCTTGTATGATTTTTATTTGGTTTATTATTTTCCCATCAGCAGATCCAATGACAGTTTCTTCGTGCTCTCTAATATTCATTGTTTAGTATCTCTCTCCTCAGATTTCTATCAATTAGGTGAGGAACTTCATCTTGCAGTGATAAAAGGTCCTCACTGTCTTGGCATGAATGTTGAGAATGATTATATTTATTTTCCCTTATGATATTTCCATCATGATCCCATCTATCAAATTGAAAATTCACCCATTCATAGATCACGAGGCTATCCAAACAACAATTATGAATTTTAGGACACAATCATTGAATGGTTGGAACAATCTTACTTGGAAATCCATGTTGAAGGTAACAAGCTTCAATCCTTCCATGCGCTTGATAAGAACCTCAGTGTAGATAAGGACATAGTGACAAGAAGTTGTCGAGGTTTTTTTAGAAACAGTATCCATCATAGAGGTAACCATGTGTATTGGGTGGTTGTGACACATATTTCTACCCACAGGTAAGACTATCCTTTTCGTGTCCAACTTATTCAAGTTTTTATATTTTCTGTTGCACACTATTGTTTATATATTTTAATCGCTTGTATCTTTGTGGATACAAGTCAAGAGCGACTACGGCGACTTCACTAGAAATTTCATTTCATGTAATCCCGACCATTTAGTTGTTAGGATAGGATTAGGATTAGATGCATCTTAGTTTTCCCTTCCTTGCACTCATCTTGCACTCATAGTTCATCCTGGTTTCTCATTATGGTTTTACTTCCTATTTTCTTTTTCCATTTTGATTGCTTTTCTTTTGTCTACTTGTTGTGTACTCTTCTCCCCTTGTCTTGTTTTTCTCTTCCATGTTGAGTTTTCCGGGAATATATGTTGTGCCTACACTGTGTTCTATCTTCCAAATGGGTATGCAGCTGAAGTTAAAAGAATCTTGTGATGATACAATGCTTGTCCAGTCTTGCATCCACCTTATTTGTGCTTGGTTGTAATTTTTGGAAGATGAATTCTTGATGAAAAATATGAAACGTCTATGAGGAAACTTTTGGTCAAACCATGAACCCGTCTCCAGCCTAGGGAACCTCACACCTATACTCAATTTTCTTCTCTGTGTGTTCCAGCATGTCCAACTGATAGAAATCGAGAAGGGGAAATCTAAATGAGAAAACCTGAATCAGAGGTCTTTACATGATTCTTTGTAGGAACAACCTCTTCTGCTCTCAATAAGTTAGGATCCCTCTTCTGCCCTGAAAATAAATAAGTGCCTATGCATAGTCCTCTTTCAAAAAAAAAAATTAATGATAACAATGTTGAAAGAAGAGAAAGGCTTTCTGCGTAGAGAAGTGAAGGAGGCAACCCCACCATGGTACTAACCAAGCTCACTAGTAGTGGAGCAATGCTTGTGTTCCTGCGTGACTCTGTTGGGGTAATTTCCAGGCCTACTGGTAGTCGATCAACACCAAAGATGAAAATTTATACTCTTAAAATATGAAGCTCGCGAGCCAAACTACCTTCCCAGTTTTGAAACACTATGATCTAGTTGAATCCTTTGTTTTGTTCGACTAAGTTGCTATAAGGTGAACCATATCTATCTGTGGGGTAATTTAGGAAGCCAAAGTGACCTACACAATTAATCAATACTCCCTGAAAGGCCAAGGCTCTATGCTAAAAATGAACCAAAATAAAGAATTCAATATTCAACCAGTGTGTCGCCAAGTGCTGTAGCGAATGCAACACCCTCAAAAATTTCATCTTGTATCCAAATTTTAGGGCCTTCTTGGTTTTTCAACTAATAGTCATAGACACTTAGGCTCATCCCATGAGCTCTTGTAGAGTCTTTTACACCCTTTGCTTCTCTAACCAATGATTGTCTTTTGGTATGTTGATTTCTTTGTCATACTTGTGGTCTTGTTCTGGTGATTTTGAAGGTTGATCTTTGTGTGTATGAGTTGTCCTTTATCTTTGAACATTGGTCATACTCACAAAAAAAATTTCAAGCAATTTCACACAAGTGGCGTCATGGTCATTCGAAGGTCTATCTCAAGTGTCACACTTGTCTCCCTCAACCTTAAACAAATTCACACTGAGAACATGTCTGCTTTTTGGTTTATGGTGTCCTATCATCAAGTCATGCCAAGTTTCTGATCACAATGTCACAACTACACAATTTACTTTCTCTCACACTTAGCCATTTTTCCAAAAAATCTATCGACTAAACAAACACCTTCAGCTGCACCCCAACTGAGTTGCACTGTGTAGTCTCAGCTCTTAGTGAACTCGCTCTGCTACCCAAAATTGTCCATTTCTTGAGGTTTTCGTCTCAGGTAGCTACACTGAGCAATCCTGGTAGTCAACAAGATGATTGTCTCCCAGAATTGTGAAGAAGTTATCTCCAGATCCGATCCATTCAACACTTCCCATAACATCAATTATCAAGCCTCCCTCTAATCTACCAAAAATGTGCACTGCATTATGACCTGGAGCTTCTCTCCTCACTAGAATTGCATAAAGATGACCAGGTGCCTGACCTACACTACCTGCAGAAACTGCGTAGTCATGTTGAGTCAAGCCTCTTGCTGGCTTACCACTATCCCTAAAAATTGCGTAGATCTCATTGGTACACCCATTACTGGCCCGATCTACACTGTTTCCAAAAACTGTGTAGCAACTGCCTATCCTACACTATCTCTGAGAAATGTGCAGTTATGACTAGCACCTCCCCGCAGCCCGACATGCCTTGCTCTAGAAAATTGCGTAGAATTTCCTACCAATTTCCCCTTCCACCCAGCTATGTCTCCCTTTAGAAATTACGTAGATTCTTTGCCAAACCCCAACTGATCTGCTCAGTCCTCAACCTAAAATTTCAGCAGAATTTTCCAGTAGTTCCCCTGGACACCGTGCCTTGTCTTCCTACCAAGAATTGCACTATTATGTCTGGTTGCGTTCCACCTTGAAACTATCATTGCTCTCCCTGATTGCACAAATTGTCCTCCCAGTAACCTCCAAGTAGTTTTTCTTGGCAGTATTCTAGAGCCTCTCATCCTGGCCTGAGTTGTGCTATACACAATTTTAGTGTCTTTTCCTCCCTCCTGGTCACTTGGAACTGAAACTGAAAATAATGCATCATGCTAGACTAGGAGATTTTTGTATTTGATGTCATCCCATCATGAGTGAATTGTAGGAATATATACATTTATGGCACATGGCATGATGACGAACAGGATGAAGAAGGACCACATGCTAGAATACTTGATCATAGCTAAATGAAGGTACCAAGCACATGGAGCAACAAGAAAAAGGGATACATGTTTCTGAACCATCAAGAAAAGGCCAAAACCATCAAGGACCCCACACACTTTGCCATACATAGGTGAAGACATGATACACCAAAAGCACACCCATCACTTAACAACATAGCATCTCGACACAGGCACCATAGTCAGCCAGTACATGTCAGCAGTGTCATGTCAAGTTGTGCATTGAGTTGTCTTTGCCACATCACTATTATGGGCCATACTTGTTGTAATCAAATGTAATGTAATGTGAAATTCCAAGAGACGCACATATGAAGTTAAAGAGTGATGTAAGTCAAAAAGTCATATGAAGTCACACAATCATGAGGGAAGTTGAAGAGTAATAAGGGTCAAGTATCCCCCTTGGCTATATATACCCCTTCGTTGTATGAGAAAAGGACTTTTTGAGTTTGGCTCCTCCCACATAGCCTTAAGAGTCTATAGACTGTTCTTTTGGGAGAGAGTAGTGGCTCCAATGCCCCATTACTGGGGCTAGTGATGTATGGTGTAAAAATGTGTCTTAGGCTAGCATGTTTTCATGCATGTTTTGTATCTGTTTGTAGGACTATTCATTAAATGTTTGTAATCCATGTTTTCTTAACATGTGCTAATATAGTTAAGCTACTTCATTTATTTTAGCACTTGCATTATTGAAGACCTGTTGTATTGTTTATCACTATTGTCTCATCCATGTGGAATACTTTGCAAGACATTAGACAAACCATTCTTATTTTGCTTAGTTATAACGACCATTGCCCCCATATGGACTGCTCCAATGTATAGTGTACATGTTTTCCCTTGCACCTCAGTTTTAAGGGTTGTCGCATCCTCTATGGACTACTCCACTAGATGCTGGGAAGACCCCTGTTGTTTTGCGTGTGTCTCTCCCTTGGTGGTACTACTGCCTCCCATCTATAGGTCCAATTTTACCCTGTGTCTTACAATAAGAGAAACTAGACAGAAGTTACATTACGCACTCATGGGGCATACTTGCTTTTGGAAGCTACAAGCATAACACTCTCAGGTGTCGAACAATGAGGGCTAAGGAAAATCTCTAAGATAATACCAACCTGGCCATCGTACCAGATGAGACTCCTACACTAAATGGTGTGAGGTCTAGATGGGACTTCATATTGGGGATATCGCCTTTATTGGTGGGTCCAACAACGTTAACAGTAGGGTAGCCTATTTTGTGATTGTTCTATCAAAGAGATGATGACAAAGGAATAGATGTAGAAAAATGTAGTATATATATCCTTGATCTCATCATCATGGATGAATGTTTGACAATAACTTTGTTGAATCTCTTTTATCATTTAAAGGAAGTCGTGAGGCTTTGTTATCTAGTTATTGCATTAATAATTTTAGTGTATTTTAACCTTTAATTAGGCATCTGCAGATGAATTATTGTAACCACAAAAAGTAGTAGCTATCAAAGGAGGATATATAAACAACCTACCAGAGTCTGAAGATACCTCCAAGCCAATCTCCTTTGAATATGGATTAGGTGTTGCCGCATATACTTCTATAGAAGTAAAGACTACCACCATTGTAATGAACTTTGAATGTGGATTAGGTGCCACCACAAATATTTTTACAAGAGTAGAGGCTACCACCATCCTAATGAACATAGAAAGAGGAGGATGTCTTAGAAGCCTAAATATATACGAGGACTCCAAACTAGTTATTGACTGGATGCATAGTTCCAGCCTCCAAAAATCAGAAAGTGATCACCTACAGGGGTTCCTCTAGTTTGTAGAAGAACTAAAGAACACCTTCAATTTTGTATCCTTTCACCACATCTATAGAGTATAACCAAGAAGTTGATACTATCTCAAATCAAGCACACAATATGTCAATGAAACACATAGAAGAGAACATGGTTCCTTGTCAATCAAAGGATCAAATGTGAACTCATAGCCTCAATATAGGGATGGTTTGCTGTAGAAAGACTCTATTCAACAGTGCCTATGGCTAAGAGGAATATCCCATGTCCCTAGAAAGTTATTTTACATTCTTTATAAATGATAAGTGTTTTGGTTGTGGATTTTATGATGTGTTAAATTATTGTGTAATTATTGTTGAAAATGATATAAATATTAAATATTTATGAGTTATTACAAATCTGCAATGTCTTCTTAGGAATTTCAAGTAATTTTTCATCTATTTGTATGTGTAATGTTTTATAATTTGTGAAGGAAAAACAATAGATATATTAGAGATGATGATGATGATGATAGTGGTTAATGTCCACTGAGACCAAATTGGTCTATCAGACCTATAATTTTCTTAGTTTTTAATTGTTTGGCTCCTTGTCTTTCTTGGCGAGATTGATGTTGTAGCTTTCTTTTCTTTTCTCTACGGTCTTCCAACTTCTTGTATCTTGCATCTTCTTCATCTCTTTTGGTTCTTGGGACATTGGTGTCTTAGCTTCGTGATCTATTGTGTTCGTCCTCTTGAAGATAGACAAAGAAGAAGTTTGGTCTAGGAGATCTACTTTGCTATTAAATGAATATTTATTTTGTGCAGTATTCGAATCCTCATAGTTGTTGATGCTTGAGGGGTTGTCGAGTTCAATTTTTTGTTGCTGGGCGGGGCTTTCTCCCTGCTTGTCTTGAGAGTTGTTTCTTTCTTGTGATTCAGAGTTTTCTCTAGAGTATTCTTCTTTGGTAACAGTGTAATGTTCTTTTTGTGCTCCTTCCCACCATGTAGATCTGTGGTGGTTTTTTCTAACAGAATTTTTTTGGGAGGCTTTTGGGAAATTTTCGGCTAGATGGCCTGTCTCAAAGCAGGACCGACATCTGAAGAGGACTCTTTCATAATCGAGTTTAAGGTTCCACACATAGTCTTTACTTGTTAGGTTTATTTCAGCTGGGAATCTGGCGCTGAAGTCCATTTCCACACAGATGCATGCATAGGTGGTTTCGACATATTCCTCTATTTCTTGGCACCTACAGTAAAATTTCCCAATTGCATATACAATGGCTTTTAGCCAGGAGAGATTCCAGAGATGCAAGGGTAGGCTTGGAAATATCACCCAAGCTACTGCTGAGGTTATGACTGTTGTTGAGGGATCGAATGATGGGTTCCATGGCTTCATGAATAAGTGTGATTTTTCCCAAAACCAAGGGCTGAAATCTAAAATGCATTGTCTGCTTTCAGGATTTTCAAAATCTACTATAAAGAAACCCCTAACATAGGGGTAGATATTAATTTCATTAGAAATGACAGGCTTCCATAACTCTGAGATCCAATTTTGGAGAGCTATCAACCGCGGCCAAAAACCATTGGATCGACAGATTAAGGCACTTTCAGAAAAATTCAAATCCTCACCAACTGAGGCCTAGAGCTAGAACCCAACCACAAAGAAGATTATATCTAGCCATAGAAGATTAGATCTAGAACCTAGTTGCAAAGTCTCAGTAAGTCTTTTAATCTGCAAGAAACCCTAGTAGGAAAGATCCTTCTTTTAGTACCAAGAATCAAATCTTTCTCTAGATAAAAAGAAATCACTGACTTTGCTTCATGAACCACTCAATACAGAGATGCCCACGGTAAAGGAGGAATTGCTCACAGATCTATTTTCATAGATCTAAGATCGATGAACATTATGGAGAATTCCGAAAGAATAACGCTTAACAAGAGCACCACATAGAAGTAGATCTGGAGCTACACATCTGCTCATGCAGAGACGGAAGAACCTAGCCATAGCAGAGATGAAAGAACACGACTGCAGATAGAAGAACTAAGAACCGCATCCACAGACAGAAGAACTAACGAAGTTCAAAAGACGAAAATTTCTGAGAAATTTTTAATGCAACATGAATGCTTCATAGAAGTTCATAAAATTCATAATTTCCAGGCTCTAAGTTGCAAAGATGTTCTACTTTATCTCACCTACCTAAAAAATGCAATGAATTCATGATGCATAAAACAAGGACATACGTGGTAGGATCAGATTATAGTGTCATCTTTCTTAATAAATTCTTGATTCTATTTGAAATAATATGCATGACCAAGATGATCAACTATGCAAAAATAATATTTCTCACACAACACTTCTGACTTGTGTTGTATCAATGTTTTTCCAGCTCTCTCCATGAGTCTTGGATGACTACAAGTACAAAAAAGTAAAAGAGATTAATTTGGTAAAAGAGAGAAAAAAAAATACTTACATCCTTATACGTGTTACAACATATATAAATTCATGATCAATTATAAGAAACTTCTAAATCCATGTAGATGTTAATATGACATTAGCACCAACTATAGTCAATAATGTAAATTAAATTAATTCTTTGTTAGAAAGGAAAGAGCAAAGTGTTGTTAAGATTATGAAATAAATTAAGAGCACAATCAAAATTTATCTGAAGAGGAGGCATATCCTTCAAACACAAAACTAGCTATCTAGGTTGAAGCAAAACCACGTAGCTATAGGACTCCACAAAGGAGGTCATTCAAGATTTTCAAATAAATTAAGAGCACAATAAAAATGTAATTCAAAAGAAGAAACATCCCTAAAATTCAAAATTATCTATCTAGGTTGAAGCACAAACACCTAACTATAAAACAACATAAAGGATATCATTGAAGTATGTCAAGTGGAGAGATGGAATATTGTGAGAAAAAGATCAAATTAATGATACATATCAAAAGTTTATGTTGATCTTAAAAGAATTAAATTGTTGAAGGGTATGAATGGGCTACAATGATATTCTTATCATTGACCTTTGGAAAGTTTATTTCACATAGAAATTAATCAGTCTTTATGGTTTCTTAAAAAGTAACCAAATGGTGCTATAAGAAACATATACGTTGATGAAAGAAAAATAATCAACTAGAAGAGATTGAATATTTGTTTATTAACTGTAACCTAAATCCAAGTTCAAAATGGGTAAGAACCAAACTTTTCACATGCCATATTTTTTCTTTGCACCAACACAAGCAAGGTGCCTGATAGCCCAGGGTGTGGGAGATCCCCATGTGTGAGTATGTCACTAATACAATAAAATGAAAAAAAGTAAAAACACGAAGTCTTATTTATTTAAATACTTCAACATAAAATAAAAATGAAATGACATCATATTTATTTCAATTTATATATTTAAAATTTAAGAAACTATAAACTAACATAAATCTATCTTATCCTTCAATATATTAAACCTCGATAGGGATCAAAAAAGGCAAGGTGAAAACCTCAAAAATATTTTCTCAGACCAATGGATATCGTTTGAACTAAAATTATGGTGTTTTAGCTATACTTGTACAACTTGTTACAAAAACAAATGGGAGAAATCTATCTCCAATACTCATATCCATCCATCTCCATCTCAATATAGGCAGGATGGTGAAAACGATTTTCACAAACTCCATGCCTTAACATAGATACTTGGAAACTATTTTACAAACTAATTAGATAACAA
This sequence comes from Pinus taeda, assembly GCA_000404065.3. Classification (NCBI taxonomy): domain Eukaryota; kingdom Viridiplantae; phylum Streptophyta; class Pinopsida; order Pinales; family Pinaceae; genus Pinus; species Pinus taeda. The sequence continues at coordinate 71,729 of APFE030640100.1, forward strand.
GATACATAGATAGATCATTCCTAATTTTTCAATAGGCCTTAAAGTAATTAGCGAAACTCGGTGAGTAAGAATTGTAATCCCAATCCTTTGTTCCATTTAAATTCTTCTTATCAAATTTCTTTACCACATTTCCTCCCTCTCATGACTAGCATAGAGCTTAATGTCTACCTTTGTTACCCCTAGGCTAAGGGAACATCTTCTCTCAATATCTCTAATCATTGTTCCTCCCATGGATTAGGAATTTGTTGTTTCACCATTTCCCCCTTGCATTTCTTCTCCATTTTCACAATTTTCACCTTTTTTATTTTTTTCACTTATCTTCTTCCTGACAATTTTCTAAGGACTTCCTGTGGCTCATTTCCCACTCCTCACTCATATATTTATATTCCAATACATGATAAATCTATTTATATTCCATATGAGGAATATACATATTTCAATCCTCGAGGGAATTCTTAGACAAAAAGACTCGTAGTCATTACAAGAAATACTCATTATGAGTTCAACACATTGTCACATGTAGGATTTATCCCTACCACCTCCGCTAAATCTAATTGACTTTCCATAAGAAATATCTTTATATTACACATAAGGAATATACATGTTTTGGTTCTTGATGGATTGCTTAACAAGGCCTGAAACCATTACAAGAAATACTTATTATGAACTTTGTTAGCCATTTACAAAGCCTTCATTATTCAGTGGAAGATTCACCAAAATATTACAAGATTTTATAATTCAGTGAAATATTCACCATGATTTTACAAGATAATATAATTTGGTGAGATATTCGCCAAAAAAATTATGTGTACATATTATATTATTGATAAAATCACATTCCATTTTTCCTATGTATCATGGGGATTGACCCATTTATTATACATATAAATTTAGGGGGGTTCTTAAAATTTCCCCTAATGTTAAATATGAGCAATGAGTCAAGTGAAATTTATATTGTGAACTTAAATTCAATGAACAACTCATTGTAGTATAATGTTGGGTTGTCTTTCTTCATGAAGATTTGTAGATGAAAGGTTGCATTCCATGTGTTTGACGAAAGTGGTAAATGAGATTGAATGATTTTTTATTTAAAGGAATTTCATCCCTGGGAGTTTTAGATATGATTTAGCTCAACATGAGAGGGTATTCTTGCCAAAAGGCCATGTAACCACCAGTTTTATTCCAAAAGGTTGCTTGTCAGACTCAGATTCCAGAATCTAGTTGATTTTGTCGGTTTGTCACTTTCCTATAGGGATTGTGTTGATGGTGTTGGACCCGCCGGCATTCATAGGATCTCCTTGATATGAAGTCCCAACTAAACCTAAAACCATTTGGAGTAGGAGTCCCAACAATGGGTGGTAATGTTATGCCTTGACCGCGGAAACACATAAACAAAAGTATGATAACTTTGGGCGAGAGTAAGTGTATGATCCTATAGAGAGTCAATTGTGATGCTTGAAGGTTCCAACACATGAAAAGAAAAATAAGTTTGCCCCTTGGAAGCCTATAATAGTACGCATCTGAAAGGAACACACGATCCAAATGACATCATCAGGTAAGATGCAAAATAGTCCACAAGTGAAGGTGATGAGTTAGTCCAACAATACTCATTCAACAAGATTCATATAAATGCAAAAAAAAATAGTTCATAAGCATATGCATAAGTTAAATAACATGCATTTCCAACACAAAAAGATTATCCCTACTATATTAACAACATATGCATGAAAGTGTGGTCGCTCTGATTTTATTATTATAAGTGAAAGTTCCATCCATACATACACCATTGATGACCACTATTCCTAATATTGGAACATTATAGTCAATAAAAACTACTCATCCAAATAATTATACTCGCTCTACACTATAGAGAAGCCAAGGCTCTTCACAATAATCCCAAGATATTTCTAAGCCTAAGACTAGACAAAATCTTGGCTCCCAAAAGCCTGTTACATGAGTTATGAGGTTCTATTTATAATAGGAGGGGGTGGATCCTTTGTGAGCTTTGGAGCACCCTCATGACTCTTCAACTTATTTACAAAATGACACATTACATTACATGATGCCTTTTCATATTCAAATATTGACATTTGGAATTTCACTTATAACATAATTACAAATAATATTACATTTACACTTATACCCATACGGGACAAAATAGGGTAGAGACAACTTGACAACCTAACAAGACAAAACAATATGATTCTTTAGTTTGGGGACACTCTAGCTTGACAACTTCTACTTGATGCTTCTCGGTCACCTGTCGATGACAATCTTGGTATTGTGCAATGACATCCCCAAAATGCATGATGGTGTTAGGCTAGAAGTAGAATCTAGTCTCCATAACATCTAGGTACAATGATTTGGAACCAGTCTTAAATTCTTTCTCGAACAAGAGCAACATGGTTCTGACTTGGACAAGACCACTAATGTAGTTCTCCATGTTCTATCTGTTGAGCTATAAATCCTCTTTGGTGGAAACCTATCTCCGCTGCTCCAAGTACTCTTCAATCTTCTACCTGACTTGGTGTTTGTATTTAGCTTCACTGAGTGAGCTAACTAATGGGATATTGTGAGTTCTCACCATGAAATCCAAAATGTTGTACAACCATACTTATGAAACCTGAATGTTTCCAATGAACGAGGTGAGCTTCTTCTTTTTATGCATCAAGATTCAAACTCTTTCCCTCCACATCTCTGCCTATGGATTAATTTTCTTTACCAAAGTAAGTGATGCTCATTTGTATCACATTTCCCATTCTCGCATGATGGTGATGGAAATTTTCACATTCCTCAGAGTCTTGAAAAATTCCTTTTTCTTTTGTTGCAATATATGCAAGAGGAGTTTTTCTATATCTTTTTGGGAATCCTATAAGTCCAATGCCAATTGCTTATTCTCTACCATCAAATACTAAGTGTTTGATCTCTTTTCATCTGTGAAGGCTATGTTGGGTCTGGTAATAGAATTTGGATTCCTTCTAGTGTCTTCCACTATCACACTTTCTCTAATAAATGCAGGTGATGCATGACCATCTAGAAAGTACTCTCTCCACGCTTTTACAATCCTCTTCTGAAGTTCATTATATCACAAATTGTACACATCCATTACCGGATCATCATCAAGAGGAACCATGTCCCCTTTCTCACCCTAGAATAAATATCTGGCTAGAGGTGGTGGGGAATGTACAGTGACCTATGGTGCACTAGGCATCAAGTCAACATCTTCATCATGCAATTCTGCTTCCAAATCCATGTTCACAACTTCAATCAAGTCTTTAGTATATTGAGCAAGCTCTTGATCCTATATCTATTCACTCTCCCCCTCTATTGTTAGTTAGTTATTTCATTTCTCTTCAACTTGAATCAACATTGTTTCTACTAACATTACACCTTTCCTTTCTCCTTCTTCTTTCTTCTGCTTCTCCTTCTTCCTTCTTCTACTTCTCCTTCTATTCTTTGTATCCTAAGCTCCCATTCTTCCTTTTGTTCTTGTTCAAATTGCTTCAATCTAATTTACGTTACCTACAAGCTCTGCTTTTCTCTCTTCTTCTTCTTTTCTATCTGCATCTTTTGCTTCCTTTTGTTTTTGCTTCTAAATATTACTACGTGAATATTGAATCTGCTTTCACTTTGCAGCTTTGTTTTCCCTCTATTCTTTTTGCAACCCTTCTCTTTCATTTATCCTGTATGGAATTGCTGCTTCCTATTGATGTTGCTTCCGGACTTGTCCTCTAGATCTTCCTCAAGGTTCTTTGCTGAAAGAGCTTCATTAGCTTACTTCCATGTTAGTGCCAAATCCTTTTCTATAAATAGTTGAGTGTCTGCATATATTGGAAAGTTAACTAGTGCTTGCTCAACTACTTCCCCTATACTACTTTTAGTGGTATTTATTGAAAGAACTTTCTTTGGTGCCATGGTAAAGATGACTACTAAAAAGAAGTGCTTCATCATTATGGTACCTATGGGATAGAAAAGACACTCATGGAAAAAACACATTAGCTCTTGCAAATATAACTTCATAGTATGATTAAGCAACAAACTAGGCATCTAATGGGAAGGATTGCATAATTTCGATTGGCGAGGGAGACACGATTACTATGGGAACTAGGAACTGTGCACTCTCAGTAGCCAAGGATGAAGCTTGAGCCTTGGGGATGCGTAATAGACAGTGCTAACCTGGGAAGAGTCTGGGAGAGATTGTGCATTGTGCAGTCTTAGTGGCCAAGGTGACAAGATGAACCCTAGAACTGCACAATGCACATTTGGGGCCAACCTGTACTACACACTATGCAATTCCAAAGGCTAAGCTTGGAGCTTGAGCCTTAGGATTATGTAGTTATCAACTAGGCAAGGCAAAATCTGGTGAAGAGAAGTGCAAATCTGCTTGATGGAGGCATGAAAACAAGCAGAACTTAGTGATCATGCGATAATGAGTGAAACAATGACTAAGTGTGAATGAATCATGATAGAACAAGTGCATAAACTAAATGATCTAGAAGAGAATCAATCCGATGAGGAGAGTCACCGCAATGGTGACCATCGGTGCAAAAACAAAGAAATCAATGTGACATTTTTGAAAGGAAAATGATAACTTGAAGCAAAACTTCTACAAGTTAAAAAAAATGAAACACTAACAACTATGAAGAGACAAAAATTGATAGAAAAGGCAGAAAAAGCTGATAACAACAAAACTCACCCAGAAAAGCTTCGATGACCCCACTAAAGGTTCCTCTATCTCTTCGGGAATGCTAGGGCTCCAAGATTGTATGCTCAAATGAGCTCTAAAGGCGTCAATTAACTAGATTTTAGGAAATTATTTTTTATTAAATGCATGCATGAGATCAAGGACAAAAGTGACACTTGGAAAAGACTTCTAAAAATAGCAATGTACCACCTTTAGGATATGAATTATAGATCCCTACTTCCTAGGGATGCATGCATTTTACCCTTTAGTTTTCTTTCTTTTGTAGGGGAAAATTTCCATGCACACTGCTAGGAAAGACTGTGCAGGTATGGGGAACTAGGAAACTTTCTGGTTCAGTGTGCACTGCATAGTTTTTGAGCTTAGTGAGATTTGCGTAGTTTATGGGCTCAATGTTGGGTTGAATTCCATGATTGCATAGCTTTTGAGCTCATGGCTGACTGCCAATCTGATCTGTGCAATTCCAATGCTTAAGGTTGACTTCCTTCCATGAATGCACAATTTATGTTCTCAAGGATGACTACCAATCTGAATTGTGCAATTCTAATCATCAAGGTTGTATGCCTTCAAGGGTTGTGTCGTTTATGGAGGTAAGCATGAAACCGTTGTGTGACAAAGTTAGGAGATCAACTTGTGACTTAGAAGAATCAACTAAGTCAGAAAACACAAGAGAAAATGAATAAATAAGTCTCATTCAAAGCATGAATGCTTAGATCAATGCAAGATGAGTTGTTGTAGATATTAAGGGAGGCTCCAAACTCTAAGAATAGGAAAACTTTTGGAGGGTGGTTGTAGCCACTGCAACAGACTGTTGATTGTGTTGCTTTGGTGAAATTTTACCATTGATGCTATTAATGTGATTGATGATATTTCGTAAATTTTAGTTTTACTATCTCTCAAATAGTTTAAACATATTTATGGAAATTTATTTCATGTCCACTAACTATTTTTAAAATGCCTCAATGGTGGTAGATTGCATGTTTCCAAACTATTTATTAAAATGCTTCAATGGTTGTAGATTGCATGCTTGCAAAATGTTTGTTAAAATGTCTAAATTAATGTAGATTTCATGCTTTCAAACTATTTGATAAAATGCCTCAGTGGTTGTAGATTTCATGATTGTAAATTGTTTGCCCAAAATTCCCCAATGGTTATAGCTTACATGACCGCAAGCTAGTTGTAAAGAAAAAAAAATCACATTTGTGTCTTAGTGGACACTGAGACTATTATTTCTCTACAATATTGATGGTTGGTAAGGTGGGACCTTATAGAAAGTAAAGCTATGGTATGCAAGATATGTTTATGTTTTCTTTCTAAGTTTCATTATTTTTATTATGTGGAAATTTGGAATGTATACCACCGGTACAACATGTGATGTTTTTTTGTCAATGTACTTTTAAAATTTGTAGGACTCATGTTAAGGGTCAAGTATGGATGCATGATGTACATAAATGTTCCTTTTCTTTAATGATCATATGCAAATGGATAGTTATATACATTATAATGGATTTTTAGACATTGATTAATTTTAGACATTGAATTATTATTGACATAAATGGCTATGTAAACCATTATAAGACTTATTTGATGATGTAATATTTTATTTTATGATTGAGTTAATGAATACATTGTTTGGGATATTCAAGAAATAACTCTAATGTTTTAGAGGACTTATTTCCATCTTATTAAAATCCAATGGTGGTTAAGTCCAAGATGGAGCTTCTCTAAAAGTCTCCTAAAAATCCTTAAGAGAAAAAAAAAAGATACTAACATAATGGGAGAGAAATTTTATGTTAATCGCTTAGTTGGAGAGAAATACTAAGTGGGGTGGAATAGACAACCACGGGAGAACAATGTGTTCTTTAAAGAAAAAGAAATATATTTTTTCATTGAAGCTAAAACAAGAAGGCTTAAGCAAAAGGCTGGAAAACCTTAAAGCATGATGTTGCTAAAACTTTGTTGGGAAGAAACCACCAAGAAATAAATGAGGTTGTTGATTATAGTGGAAAGTAGGTCATAGCTCGGTGGGAAACTATTGGCGATAGTTCAAGGTTTGGTGGAATATGCTGGATTCCAGAATAATTCATAGACAATAACTATGGTTAGATGTAATTTTCTCTATATTTTTCTATTGATTTTGAAATCATCTAAAGATGTTGTATGTTAGAACAGACTATAAGTTGTAGGTGTCTAAGTTGTTGTATGTGTTATAGTTCTACATGCACGATTTATTAATTTATCTAAGTGACAATTTCGATGAAATAAGTTCTATTTTTAGGTTTGTACGAGTAAACGAACATGTCAAAAATGAATTATCTATATGCATGCATAGAGGAAATAAATTGTTAATGTATGTACTTATGATTTAATTTATGATGGAAACAATAACACCAAAGGAAAATCGCTAGAGATAAATGCCATGAGTTTGAATTTGATTGAAATTACTGTGAGAGATAAAGTTAGAAATTTTTAATAAACATCAGTGGGAAACAAATATTGGTGTAACCCCTAAATAAAATACAATATCCATTTGATTTAATTTTTTTTTATCATTTTGATGATTAGAGGGCTAGTGCTCTCTCAGTAATTGTGTAAATATTATAATTAAAGTATTATTTGACACTGAAAAAATAATTGATAATGAAAATTATTTCATTTGATAAACATTATTGATTCTACTTATTGAACACAAAAAACCTTCATTCGAAAGGGAAAATATTCCATTTATGATTATTTAGATTGTTATATTATCAGAAAAAGATAATGTTCCAATAAGAGAAGAACATCAAGGATTGTGTTCTTGTTAAGAGTGGGAGTATGTAATATCCCTCATATAAGCTACTGTAAAAACACTTGTAGAATGAGTGTTGTTGAATAATTAAATATTATTAATTTTTATATTGATATTACAAGAAGAATATTCTTCTAATTCTTAATTATAAGAATACTACAAGAATTAATTATTACTTTTTATATCTAGAATAATTTGTATTCTTCTATCTAAATAAATTGTATTTCCAAGTTGGTATATTTTTTTATTTTTAGAACTAATGAGTCATAATTTTAGAAAATGTATAGATAATTGATATTTTGTCCATAAGGAAAAATAAAATCTAGCTTGAAAAACATATGAGAGATTTATGGATGATTTATTAGGTAATTTTAGAATTTAGAAAAATATTATTTATGGACGATTTATTGAGTGAATTTAGGATTAGGAAAAATCTGATTTATGGATTAATTTATGGGTGATTTATGGAGTTCTTTTAGGATTTAGAAAAAAATAATTCATTTTCTTAACTCTACTTATTGTATGTCTATGGTAAAATATGAAAACTAATGACATAATACATATAAAATCTGGCCAAGAGAGAGAAAGGAGGGATTCCAAGCATGCAATGAAAGATAAGTAACTATGCTCTTTGAAAATTACTATTATGTTTGCCTATGGTGCATGAAGAAATAAGAATCAAATTTATTTTCTTGAAAAAAATCATATGATAACAAGTCGAGATTATTTTCTTGGGAAAACCTCCATGGAATTTCATACATAGAGGTATAAGTGTTTTTTTCATTGAATTATTTAAGGATTTCATGTGCATTGAATTCTTAAAATATTTTTGTGGCTCAATAATTGTGTGCATGAGTTATTGGAAAATAGGGTCCAAATATGTCTTCGTATCTCCCAAACTGTGATATATTTATAATAATTGAAAACAATTTTTGTAAATGAGATCGTTCACGCCAAAATCCCCTTCCATATTTGAAAATTTCATTTTCAAATTCTCGAAAACTATGTCCAAAGTAGATGACTAAAACATAAAATTATTTAATTTTTAAATTTGGAAAAGTGGGATGCAAATATTTATTGGAATCTTCTAAACCGTGACACATGTAAACATTGAGAGAGGTTTTTTTTTAATGAACCTGTTCCCAACCAATTTTTGTTTTTCAAAATCACATTTCCATATGTTCAGAAACCACATCCAAACTTGATGACTAAAATAGAAAAAACAAAGTAAAACAAAGTGTTTCCATTTCATTTTTCAGCCATAAAGGAATAGTTGTTTATGTACATTTAAAGATAAGTATTGTGTTAATTTTTTTGAAAATAAATTAATTAATTTCATGCACAAAAAAATAACTATTAAGTTTGATATTTCTTGAAAACAATTAAGTTATTCACATGCGAAAAAACAGAAAAATTATGTTGATATTTCTTGAAAAGAAATAAGTTATTCACATGCATAAAAAATAGAACAATTATGTTGATAATTCTTGGAAAGAAATTAAGTTATTTATTTAAAAGATTACCAAGGATGTTCTTATGATGCATATGCATTAAAGATTTAAAGAGAAATATTGGACTCTTAAAGGGAATATGTGCTTATGTGCATAGGAATAATATCTAGTATATTGGATCTACTCGACATGAATATGTGATTTTACATTCATGGGAAGCTTTAGATGTACATAAAGAAATAAGTAATGTTTTTGAGAAATAGTTCACAGAAAACCTTTGCATAAAATCAAATTGGTTGTGTTATTTAAGAAGGATTTGTTGTTCATGCTATTTCTAAGGATATATTACAATTTTTTCTAATGCGCTGAATGATATGAAAATATTTTGTATTGCATGCATAATAGCTACTGAGCTAGCTAACTTTTGCGAAAAGAATAAATATTGTGTTAAATTCATTGGAAAATAAATATATATTTATATATATTTGTGTGCAAGGAAGTATTTGTTGTGTTAGAAATATTCAAAAGGAAGAGAAGATAAAAAATTGTCATTGTATGTGTTATTGTATTAGATTCTTGGAGAAGAAATCTGGTAATCACATGCTTTATTATGTTTAGATTCCTTTACAAAATTCTTTAGAGAGAAACATATACACTTTCATGCATGGAAAAGTATAGTTTTTGCATTATGTTTCTAGAGAAAAGGAAGGTGTAATCACATAATATTGATTGAGTTAGCCTTTTTTTGGGGAATATAATATGCGTTTGGAAACAAGGAATTAGTTGTTATTAGCATTCTTTTGGTAGAAGATTATGTATAGTTAGTGGGCTAGATCTTTTGGTAACAACAAAATTTCTCTTTGCATGCATGGAAGAATAAATATTATGTGTTTGATCCATTGGAAAATAAATGTGTTTTCTCCATGTGAGAATTAGTTAGTTTCCTTTGAAAAGAAATATATGTTTCGCATGCAAGAAGAAAAGGATGTCATGCCATTTTCTGTTAGAGAGAACAAGTGTTTGTGGGCAAGAAATTATAAATATTATGTTAACTTTGTTTGAAATAGAGCTTTCATTTTTATACGTAATAGCCATTGTGAATAAATATCTTATGGAAAATATGTTTTTGGAAAAGAGCATGCATTCACATGCATAAATATAATCTATTGCGTCAATCACTTTGGAAAAGAAAGCATATTAGTAGGAACAAATAAAATTTGTTGTTGGGCTAATTCTCTTGAAAGCTTGTTATGCACTTATATGCACAAGAATAATATCTAGTATGTTAGCTTTCCTTTGGAAGGATATGAAAGTGCATGCAAGATTTTGTTAGTGTATTGTTGGAAAAATGATGCATAATAGTGAATTGCTTCTTACTAATGCATGTGCAATGATGTTAATGTTTGAAATAATATTGAGAGGGAGGGTGAATCAGTATTTGTAACTCAATAATATTTCATTTCCATAGGAAGATTTGTATACGCTACTTTAGCTAAGTGAACCAACATGTACACGCAATTTTTATTAAAGCAACCAACGTATATGCAAAGAACTTTTGATTTACCCAATTTATCATGCATTGAACTTTAACCAGTATGTCATATATTAATTAGACAGTGCAGTAAAAGAAGAATAAAGAATTACACATAAGGATCACACATGAACACGAAGATATAAGGTGGAAACCCAATGTGGGTAAAAACCACTTGTTGCTATCATCTCTGTCTTCTTTTAATAATAAGAAAAATATGTTTACCATTTGGTACTGGTGTAGACTTATACTAGTACACAGGCTTCTACCTGCAAAAGATCATAACCTTCTCTCATTTTCCAACTACTAATGGAAGTGAGCTACAACCCCCTAGTTCTTGTACTAGCCAATGTGTTTGTTGGTATGTACGCACTGACCTATAGAAGGCTACGACCTTCTCTCTTCCTCCACGGACGACGTTTCATAAATTTTTAGACTGGATCCATCAACAACATTATAACTATAATTCAATCATTAAATATATCTGCATCAAACAATCAACTTTTGAACCAACCATAACCGAATCAATCAATCACTTTGACAACCCATCAATTTGATCATTCAGAATACTGTCACCAGAATATGGTAACTAGATCCCAAGCCAAAACCAAAAACTCTGCAACAGCAAACAAAAGCAACTAAAACATATTTTATAAGGCATACATTACTTCCATGTGTCAAACTTGCTTGTATACACACTTTTCTCAAAGCCAACCAGCATATACATCTGCAAATATAAATTTAGAGTTCTGTAGCTATTCTAGACTTTAGTTATACCCAAATCATATCATTTACATAATAATATATGTGTCAGTATTCAGATCTAGAATATACATGAGCAAAAACACATAATGATGGTTCATTTTACACCTAAGATCTCTATCCATCATTAGATCTAATCCCTCATCATCTACTAAGGTTCATGCTTGGTTCAGATCCAACAATGCACCATAACCTAATAACCTGCATAGTAGGTCTCACACTTCATCTGATATTTGATACCTGCACACCTTGGCCTAATGATCTTCTCCTCCTTTTATATTTTTGAGGCCTTTCTCAATACCATGCACCAAAACCACTTCGGACCAATAGCTTGGACCAAATACCTAGGGTCAATACCTTGAACTAGATACCTTGGACCAATACCATGGATCAAAATACCATGGACCTAACACCTCGGACCAGAAACTTAGTTTTCCAAGGTATACACGCTTTTCCTTCTACGAAAGTGTGTGTGTATGTATATGCGACTTGTATACAGTGAACTTGTGTGTATACGTAGCTTGGTCAATGGTGAACCTGTGTATACCTCTCTTTCTTCACCTTGTGAAAAATGATCTATAATTCTTTGTTGTTTACCCGCTATACTGTGATCTTTCATCTGAGTGAGTTGCCATCAAGGACAATACTTGTATCATAATGCCAATAATCTCCTCCTTTGGACATGATGGCAACAACTACACCAAGTCACTCCCCCCCTCTCACATAAAGGGAAAAGGGTCATGCTCCCACTAAGTACATGTTGAATTCTCTTATATGTTGAAGTGTGCTGATTGAGCTCCCATGATCAAGTCCATACTCCCCCTGAACACAAGAAAATTCTGCAAAAAGATTTTATAAAAGAACAACATGACTCTATACATACATCACCAATGACCTTCCTATCACCAATGACTCATACATACATCCATCTCCCAACCAAGTGGGTATATACCAAATTTGACTCATCCACCGAACCAGGTGGGGATATACCAATTGTTTATACATGACAAAAACAAGAAACATTACGTCATCCATCCCATGCATAGTGGGGTTACAAATTAGGTCTTTTCATGACCTTTACATTAAATGATATACATGATATATGTAATAGAGACCAGATATCTTAAACAAGACCATGATAGTCATCAACAACTATCATGTGATCTACACCATCAGCAACATCTATCAACATCATCCAAACCAGCAACCTATATATGTCCATCATTAGTTCCCAAAATATTATCAGCCTTTGACAAAGTATGTCGGCATATATCAACTCATCCTCTTGATCTCATAGAGATCAACTTGCGTCATTCCCTTATCATAACCTTCCATGAATCAACTAAACATATGTCATATCTCCAAGTGGTAGCACAAAATCATATCAAATGTATCTGAAAGCACCATAGACATATTTATCAAGAACTGCATGATCTTTCCACAAGAACCTTCATTATATCATCACTAGGGAACATCCCACATCATCAACTAGGATAATCAACATATGTGAGTGTCAACCTATCATCGTAAAGTAAGAACTCATTAGGTACCAAAGACTTCTAGTCCTAATGCCAACAATGCTTTATTAGAAGCATACCATGTTTTCCCCCTAAACCTATTCCACCTGTTCACTGTCAGATCTGATCATTGCATATGTCAGTAAGAGATATCAAAGCATCATCATCAATAAGATATACATCAAGTTATCAGTAACTTTATGAGGACCAATATATTTCCACATGTTATCACCAGATTGTAACCATCATCGAACCGAGTAGATAATTGACAAAACCATAACAGACCCTTTTTTCCTGAGTCTGGTTAACTGCTTTTCTTCAAACCAACATATAAGTGAATGTACCCATAGAAACCCACGTATGTACGCGACTACACTTCATGAAACTTGCATATAAACACCTTTCTCTGAAAAATAGGATTTAACAGTAGGATGATGCAACAACTACTCCCAGCTTTTGTCTAAGATATTCAAATGTCTCTCCGGGCATTGGTTTAGTGAATATATCAACAACCTGTTCTTTGGAGGGAACATACTCTAATTTGACCTTTTGTTCAAGCACCTGTTCATGTAGAAAATTATGTTTGATGGGTATGTGCTTGGTCTTGGAGTGCATGGCTGGATTCTTTGAAATATTGATGGCACTTGTATTATCACATAGAATGGAGATGGGTGGAGTACATGTAATTTGAATGTCTTGCAATGTTTGCATCATCCAATGTAGTTGTGTGAAACAAGATGCAGCAACCACATATTCTGCTTCAACTGTAGATAATGCAATTGAACTTTGTTTCTTGTTGAACCAAGACACTAACCTGGAACCCATATAGAAGGCACCATCACTAGTTCTTTTTCTGGTATCAACACTTCTTGCCCAATCTGCATCTGTATATGCATGAAGTGTAAGATCTATATCTCTAGGATACCATAAACCAAAGCTTTGTGTTCCTTGAAGATATTTGAAAATCCTTTTGACTGCCTGAAGGTGTGATTCCTTTGGATTTGCTTGGAATCTTCCAACTATTCCTACTACATGCATGATGTTAGGTCGGGTACCAATCCGATAAAGCAGACTGCCAATCATGGATCTATAAGTTGGTTGATGTACTACTGCTAATTCATCATTTGACCTGAGACTGCATCCTGTTACCATTGGGGTATATACTGGTTTAGAATTTTCCATGCCATACTTTTTCAAGATTTGTTTGAGATATTTGGTTTGTGAAAGAAAAATACCATCTTTATTTTGTTAAACTTGTAGACCAAGAAAATATGTAAGCTCACCAAGTAAGGACATTTCAAATTCTTGCGGCATTACTGAAGCAAAATTCTGACTCATGGATTCTTCGTTGCTACCGAAAATGATATCATCAACATAACAACAATTATTAGCAATTTATTAGTGTCAATATTTGTATATAGATTGTTATCTGTTGACCCCTTTGAAAAACCATATTGTTGGAGATATTTGTTAAGACGGTACTACCAAGCCCTTAGAGCCTATTTTAGACCATAGAGAGCCTTCCTGAGTCTGCATACAAGTTTTGCATCATTTCCAAGAATGAATCCTTCTAGTTGTTCAATATAGACTTCTTCTTCTAAGTCTCCATTAAGAAAGGCAGATTTTACATCCATTTGGTATACTTTGAATTTTTGAAAGCTAGAAAGAGAAAGAAATATCCTTATGGCTTCAAGTCTAGTAACAAGTGCAAAAGTTTCTTCAAAATCTATACCTTCTTGTTGAGCATATCCTTTACAAACAAGTCTGGCATTGTTTCTAATAACTTCTCCATTTTCGTTCAGCTTGTTTTTGAATATCCATTTAGGTCCGATGATATTCTTATCATGAGGTCTAGGAACTAATTCCCAATCTTTTCAATGATCAAGTTCTTCATTTGTAGCCTTGACCCAACATTCATCTTTGCAAGCTTCATTTACATTTTGACGTTCAGTGGAAGATAGTAATGCTAGATAGATTGAGGCTTTAGTAATAGTTCTTGTTGTCTACACATCTGCCTCTTTTTCCCCTAAAATTTTAGTTTCTAGATGAATTTTTTGAACATACCTAGACATAGTATTTTCTTCTATCGTTATCTCTTCTTTTGGTGCTTCATTGGTTTCTTCTTCAGAATCAGTGTGATTTGATGTGGGAAAATAATCCTCATCTTCTTCATTTTCATAATCTTCAGTTTTTATCTGTTTTGGATTTTTTCATGCTTCATCAACCACAACATCAATACTTTCAATAATTTTCCCAAGTCTTTTATTATAACATTTATATCCTTTACTTCAGGAAGAGTAACCAAGAAGAATACCTTCATCTGCTCTGGGTTGAAAGTTACCAAGTTTTTCATCAGTCCTTTTGATGTAACATTTTCTTCCAAAAACTTTGAAGTATTTTACAGTAGGAGTCATATCATACCAAAGTTCATGTGGAGTTTGATTGTTTCTTACCCGAACATTTTCTTGATTGAAAATAGTGACGGTGGCAAATGCAGCTTCACCCCAGAAGGTTGTAGGAGTTCCAAATTCATCTAGCATAGCTCAAGCCATTTGTTGAACAGTTCTCTTCATTCTTTCTACCACTCCATTTTGCTGAGGATTCCTTGCGGTGGAGAACTGCCTTTTTATTCCATGTTGTTCACAAAAGTTAAAGAATTCATCGAAGGTAAATACCCCTCATTGATCAAATCTGAGGCATTTGATTTTACGATCTGATTCATTTTAAACCAAAGCATTGAAGGCTTTGAACTTTTCAAATGCTTCATCTTTATGCGTTAGAAGATCTATCCAACACATTATGGAAAAATCATCAATGAACAATATAAAGTATTCTTCTCCATGAGGTGACCTTTTCCTTGATGGTCCACATAAATCAGTACGAACAAGTTCAAGAGGCTTACTAGCTGGCCCTTCTTTTTCAATGAAGTGAAATCTGGTTTACTTACCAAATTGACATGATTTGCATATTATATTTTCTAGAATGCAGATATCTGGAAGATCATGAACAACCTGGAATCTGCATACTTTTCTTATTTGAGAAAAACTTAGATGTCCCAATCTTATATGCCATAGTTATTTTTCATCTTTTTTGCTTAGATAGCACTGTTGTTGTCCTCCCTTGACTATGCATAATTTGTTTGGAGCTCTTGTACCTTTGATCACAGTTTCTCCTGTATGAAGCTCACAAACAACACATCTATTTGATCGAAATACCACTTCATTTCCTTGATCACAAATTTGACTGACACTCAACAGGTTATGCTTTAGACCATCAACATACATAACATTCCCGACTTTAACTTTTTATTTCAAGAAAATAGAGCCTTTACCTTTTATGACAATAGGAGTGTTGTTTCCAAATGAGACATTCTTTTCCTTTTCTAAGGCATTATATAAGTGTAGTTTTTCTTTGTCACCTGTCATGTGTTTTGAGCATCCACTGTCAATATACCATTGGTTTTCTTGTCCTTCTTCATACAAGGCTATACCACATCTTTCTATTTACGATTCTTTCTTTCTCCATACTTTTGGATTTAATGGAGTTTGCTCCTTTTGAGATATTTGCCGAAATTTACTCCTGCATTCAGATTCTTCATGGCCAAATTTGTTATAGATTGAGCATTCTATTTCATTTTCAGGAAGACAAAAGTTATTATAGGAAATTTTCTTGATCCTTGTCACATTCCTTTGATTTCGTGGTTCTAGTCATAATGGTTTTGTAAGGAACACATTGAGTAGCTTTGTGTCCAAAATTATGACATGAGAAACATTGACCATTTAAGAAGTTCCTGCAATTATCGAATCTATTGACCCGGTGATTGTAGTTTATATTAATCTTTGAAGCAAATTGAGTATGATTTACCTAAGTTTGGTTGTGACTTCTGTTCATCCTTGAAGAAAATTGAGGTTGATTTACCTAATGATCTGCTTTCTTCCTTTGCTAACGATTGTCATACTATTCACTATTCTTTGCTACATCAAGATAGCTTTTAGTAGAGGTTGATGACTTTTGTGATTGAGGTTCTTCTTCAGTATATCCAAGACTTGTCTTTGTCAGAAGAGAACATTTCACTTTGATAATTTGATTTAAGGCTTCTGATCCTTTAGCAAATCTAAGATTGAGAGATTTTTTTTTCTCAAGATCCTTTCTTAGACCCACAATTTCACATTCTAGTTTTTCATTGTGTTTTTCTCTTTCAACAAGTTGATATGTCAAGGTATATATAATCATATTCTTTTATTCTAAACAGATCTTGAGTTTAGAGATTTCTTCATGCAAGTCATCTTCTTCTAAAGCATCCAAAAATTTATCATCTTCAGAAGCCATTAGAAGTCTATAGTCATTACTATTTTCATCTTCATCACTATTTGATAATCCATCTCTATCTTCATGAGTATTGTAACCCTTTTGACTTACAGTTTGTTTTCTATTCCATTTTGTAGATTCCCTCCCGTTATCATATTTATCTTTATGAGGACATTTGGCAGCATAATGACCGACTCCACTACAGGAAAATTTTTTGAAAGGTATTTTACCTCTAAATCTTTTGGAACCCCCTTGAAGCTTCTTGACAAAGTTTACCTCATCTTCTTCTTCTGAAATATGTCCCGATTCGTTGAGTTCTTCTTTTCCTTTTGCTAAATCTTTAAATGTGGCTTCTCTCATATATGATGGGCCTCCTTTTCTCATCTCAAAGGCAGTTAAGATTTCATGAAGCTGTGTCATAGTAATATTCTGTAGATCCTGTTTTTCTTCTATGGAAGATACTTTTGATTCAAATTTAGCAAACAAGGATCTTAAAACTTTCTCAACTAAGCTAACTTCCTTCATCTATTCACCCAAATTATTCATGAAATTAACAACCTCATATATATGTATAAGTAACTAGCTATACTTTCATCATTGTGCATCTTAAGAGTTGCATATTAAATTCTGAGAGTTTGCAATTTAGCAGGTTTTCCCTGAGAGTCTCCTCCGTAGCTTAGAATTATTTTGTGCCATATTTCTTTGGCTGATTTGAGCTACATAACTTTGAAAAAATCTGATTGTGACAGACTTCCCAATAATGTTTTGACAGCCCTGGCATTGTTTTCATTACTCTTTTTACTTTCCATATCTGTAGGAATTACTGATGGAAATGTATATCCTCCTTCCATGATTTCCTAAACATCTGTTCCAAGTGGTTGAAGATAGGTTATGGTTCTTATCTTCCAATAAACAAATTTTCTCCCATCAAATATTGGTGGTCTGATGGATCCCCCACTTTCCTGATTATTCATGATAATGGATCTTCCTTCAAGCAATCAAGCTTCTTCTGAAGGACCTGCTTTGATACCAATTGTTGGAAATAATACTGAGAGGGTGGTCGGGGGGTGAATTAGTATTTGAAACTAAATAATATTTCATTTCCATAGGCAGATTTGTATACGCTATTTTAGCTAAGTGAACTGGCCTGTACATGCGACTGTTATTAAAGCAACCAATGTATATGCAGAGAACTTTTGATTTACCCAATTTATCATGCATTGAACTTTAACCAGTATGTCAGATATTAATTAGACAGTGCAGTAAAAGAAGAATAAAGCATTACAGATAAGAATCACACATGAACACCAAGATATAAGGTGGAAACCCAATGTGGGTGAAAACCACCCGCTGTTGTCATCTCTGTCTTCTTTTAATAATAAGAAAAATTTGTTTACAATTTGGTACTGGTGCAGACCTACACCAGTACACAGGCTTCTACCTGTAGAAGGCTGCAACATTCTCTTGTTTTCCACCTACTACTGGAAGGAAGCTACAACCCATTAGCTCTTGTACTAGCCGATATGTTTGCTGGTACGTAAGCACCAACCTACATAAGGCTACGACCTTCTCTCTTCCTCCAGGGACCACGTTTCATAAATTTTTAGACTAGATCCATCAACAACATCATAACTATAATTCAATCATCAAATATATATGTATCAACCAATCACATTTTGAACCAACCACAACCGAATCAATCAATCACTTTGACAAGCCATCAATCTAATCATTCATAATACTATCAGCAGAATACAGTAACCAGAACGCAAGCCAGAATCTAGAAATCTGCAACAACAAACAGAAGCAACTAAACATATTTTATAAGGTATATGCTACTTCCATGTGTCGAACCTACGTGTGTACGCGCTTTTCTCAAAGCCAACTAGAGTATACATCTGCAAATACAAATTCAAAGTTCTGCAGCTATTCCAAACTTTAGTTATACCCAGATCATATCATTTACATAATAATATATGTGTTAATATTCAGATCTAGAATATACATGAGAAAAAACACATAATGATGGTTCATTTTATGGCTTAAGATCTCGATCCATCATTAGATCTAATCCACCATCATCCACTAAGGTTCATCCTTGGTTCAGATCCAACAATGCACCATAACCCAATAACCTTCATTCTAGATCTCACACTTCATTAGGTATTCGATACTTGCACACCTTGGCCTAATGATCTTCTCCTCCTTTTATAGTTTTTAGGCCTTTCTCAATACCATGGACCAAAGCCACTTAGGACCAATACCTTGGACCAAATAACTAGGGTCAATACCTCGAACCAGATACCTTGGACCAATACCATGGATTAAAATACCATGGACCAAACACCTCGAAGCAGAAGCTTAGTTTTCCAAGCTATACACGCTTTTCCTTCTGTGAAAGTGCGTGTGTATGTATACGCGACTTGTATATAGTGGACCTGCATGTATACGCACCTTGGTCAATGGTGAACCTATGCATACCTCTCTTTCTTCATTCTATGAACACTGATCTGTAATTCTTTGTTGTTTACCTGCTATACTGTGATCTTTCATCTGAGTGAGTTGCCATCAAGGAAAATACCTGTATCATAATGCCAACAGATAAAGAAATCATTTCATGACATTTTTTTTTTTGTACGCATGCACATGAATAGATGTTGAAGTGGCATTAATAAAGATTGATTATTAGTTAATTAATATTTTATGTTTTATCTAATCATGATATCAAGTGTAATGGCGACAAAAATGGTAGGAAAGGATGGTGACTTGTGCAGATGATAGCTCATGCTTAAAATTGTGGAAAATAAATATTTTTTGGTCCATTTAGATTGAGGAATTCTAGCTACAGGACGATACAGTAATGGAAACAGTGACCATAAAAACATAGAGATTGAGGATTCGATGGTAAATGATATCATGATTATTGTAATAGTTTATAACAAGTTATGTCACATCTAAGATTATTTTTCTATGTAATATTTTATGACAATGGTGAAGTTATGGATTCCCTTATAACCATTGAGTGGGGTGAATGCCCTAACGAGCATTTAATAATAAAATTAAACATTTGCTAGTTTTCACCCTATGGGGATTCCAAGGTATACCAGTGTCTAATGATGTAATTGTTCATTATGCCACTTTTATGATGTTAATTTCATTCATCATGTGATGTTTATATTATCAAGTATGTTATTTAATATTTGATTTAAAAGAATCATATAATCGATGCATAGTTATAGCAGGAAATTTAAATTAATATGCTACAACAAAGAGAGTTAATGATTGCGTAAATCACTATGATTTTAATAAATATTTCTCTATGTAATTATGATGTTTATTCTAATGATCATTAAGGAAATATGGAAAGGTTTTTAAAGTTACACATTGGTAAATGCCGAAAAAAAAAATCCTAACTCCATGCATTTTCCTGTGAGGTTATCGGGGATGTTACACACAATATGACACCTTATTATATTAATAACACTTCTCTAACTATTAATTTTTACTATAAGTCTATAATAATGTTTGACTCAATAAAATACAATTATGGTTATTGGATTTCATAGCCACCTAATTTATGATAATACAAAGGTACTTCACATCTATCACAACACACATACAATAGAAGGAATCTCACTCAATCAACAAGTTTCCAAACATAGAAGTGAATGTTGGTGAATAAAAATGGTTGTAATAATTAAATATCATACCATTTTCAATACTAAACTTTTTTTATGATGGATGATGGATTTGGTCTTACAAGTTTCACTATGTTTTCTGATTTTTGAAGAGTTTCAATGAAAACTGTAGGTCTAACAAGAACTTGTAGAAGTGTCTTTCAAGAACTCGTATTAACAACTAAATGTTTGGATACCCTAGTTATCAATAAAAATTATACTTTAATATTCATCATGAAATCATTGTTGTATACCTTTGTAAGTTCAATGAACTTATCCCTTTCTCTAGTAGAAAATGAGAAATTAGTGACTAGGGGACTAAAAAAAGATAGTCACCACAACTTTTCCAAGTGAAATACTACCAAAAATGAGTAATCTTAAATGATCTAGCTAGAAACGACTAACATAAATGACTATTTTGGTCCTAGATTAAAATATACGAGTGGCTAATAAGTAGTACAACTAAAAATGACTAACATGAATGACTGATTTACTTTAGGAACAAAAATATGACTACATAACAAATACTACAATAATACAAATTAGTCATTTATGTTAGTCATTTTAATTGTGTCACTTCAACAGTATAAACTTACAAGTGATAGGGGGTTCAAAGGATGTTATAGATTGGTTGAAAGGTTATACTTCCTTAAACACATATTTATTGGATAAATGGATGATTAGAGTTATGGAGATGATTAGAATATTTAGGGTTATATCCTTTCATCACATTCATAGAGAATTAAATTCCAAGGTTGGAAAATTATCCAAAATTGGAGTGGTATTACAACTAGGTCAAATACATTGTGAATACTAACTGCAAGGAGAATTTTTGTTAGTAGAGGACACATTTCCTTTAGTTTAAGACTTAACTTCTCATGCACATCTACATTTTTTATTATTATGGTCCTATCCATTGAACTCATGATACTAGTTTTTAACATGGATATCATGTTGTTTAGCAAGTTTGAATGTACATTATGAACATAGAAATATTAGACTCTTATGAAATTGTTTTGAATCTTGGGGATTTTGATATTGTCTGAACATTAGATGTTGCACATATTAGAATATCATGTCATATATGTGAAGTAGATTTAGTATATGTTAGATGATGCATTAATACTCTTTCCATCCCACCAGTGAACCAAGATACGATTAGCATTTATGTGAATTCTTAAATTAAATAAGAACTCAATATCAATAAACTATGGACATGACCCCTTTAACCAAAATTATAGATTGGGGCATTTCGAAAGGCATCCACATGCCCCCAAATTATTGCCAAAAGTTTAACCCATAAGGTTGTGTGTGGAGTTGAATATGGAGTTGTAGCTAGTAATACACATGTATCATGTGGTTATTGAA
This sequence comes from Pinus taeda, assembly GCA_000404065.3. Lineage (NCBI taxonomy): Eukaryota > Viridiplantae > Streptophyta > Pinopsida > Pinales > Pinaceae > Pinus > Pinus taeda. Next base: position 93,836 of record APFE030640100.1, read on the forward strand.
CTTAAGGCTGACTACTTATGTATATGGGTGATTGAATGTCAAGAAATGAATATATATATGACACCAGAAAATCTGATGTTGATTAATATTTTCAAGTACATATGGGTGGAAACTCTAACGTCGTACTTTGACAGATTGATAGTTTTATCGGATTTTACTTGAATTTTTTGTATATAAAAAAAATTCCATATTATCATATATATGGCAATACTTCAGTCATATATCTGATGATAATTGAAACTTGGTCAAATATCTAAAGAGCATTCAATTTTTGTTAGATATCCGACAATTAACCAAGTCAATTACCCATCAAAATACCATAAATATTACACTATATCTATGAAACATATAATACCATAAACATTACACTATATCTATGAAATATATAATACCATAAACATTACATAAATATCTATGAAATATATAAATTTTTAAAAAAAGCATATAAAAAGGTGGATTTTGATATCTTTATTATTTTTTATACTAGTGGTATTATTGCTAGAGGTTTTTGTCCTCTTATAGTTTTAGTTAATTCTCTCTTAAATTTATAAAATATTTCTTAAAATGATTAGTTTCAAGCATATAAATTTATGGAATGTCAAGCAATTTCTTTATCACTAAATTTATTTTTACATTAAAAAAAACATATTAAACATCTAAACTTTACAATCTCACGCAAAATAATTATGTTGTCAATTTTTTTAAAACTTAAATAAATAAATAAAAACAAAAAAAATAATATTTTTAGGTCCAATCCAAATCTTAGGAGGCGCTTTACCAGCAGGAGGAAGAAGGATGTGTTTGAGGAAGGCCAATGCTATCTTGTTTGTGGCTGCACTGGCCCTGACAATTTGGCATTGGAAGCCTTATTTTGGATTTGATTTATTTTGGATTTGATAGTAGTCCCAACGAGGATGATGATGATAGTAAAGTGGGTGTGTATACTCCGTATCCAAGGTATGTGAATAATTATTGCAGGCATGTAGAGGAAAAACCTGCTCTGAAATTAGGGGTGTTTGTGTAGAGAGACACCACCAAAAATAATGTGCCACCTGCAACTTCTACCAGTTCTTCTACTAATTTTACAATCCAAGGAAATATCTATCTAGATGGGTATGTAGAAAATCGTGTTGTGTTTGTAAAAATTCAATTTTTGATTATTTTTTACACTTGGCATTAGGTAATTCCTTTCATTGACCTTATCTAAGCAGACTCACTTAGTCAGGTAAGGCTAGAACTATTTGAACAAGAGTTTATTATCACATTTTAAAATCAACCCAACTTACTGAGGCATTTTATCATGACAAACTAGCCTTTCAATAGCAAGTTAACCTAGTAAAATATTCAAGTTAGAACCTTACTCTCTTCAGGACTATCCCAACTCGGTGAGGCATTACCACCTCTTAGGACCAACAAAGCGTTTTAGTCAACACCTTATCTGACTGAGAATAAATTCATCATTTGCATGTCCCATTCTTCATCCCTATTACTGAGAAAAAACAAGTCAAAGAAGATTCTCACTTTCCTCGCATAGAATTAGAAGGGTTGACTAGGACGTTGTAGGTTGGTTTGTTGGATTGATCAATATAGGAAAGGGAAACAAGTGTATTAAAGTGAAATGAAGTACCAACATATCAGCATGTCAATGTGGTAAGATAGCATGCAACAACCCATAGATAATAATTGTGAGGCAAAGATGATTTTAAAAGGCATAGCACTAAAATCATTGGTGATGTTAGTATCCCATTGTAGGAGGATGCTATCACATCAACATGGGGACTTGCATTTGAAATTCAGCTTCCAGATTAGAAAATATTTCAGTGAAGGTATGCTTTATAAAATATTTGTTTCACAACTCTTATGCATATGGATCACTTAATAATAGGAAGGAAGGATTGGCCCTTTTTTATTGGAGGGAATGTAATTAGGCCAACAACATTTCTCGGAAATTTTGAGCTATCATGGGAAATTGGATAGTAAAAAGAAAGAGTTGATAGATAATTCAATTAGATTTTGCATGATGACTCGTGAAAAAAATGAGAGTTCCTCTTATCGCTTATCAAAAACTTCATTTCCCAACTTAAATTGTACATTACATAACCAAGATTCTAGTTACCACTATATCTTCAAGGCCTTAATCCAAAATATATGTAGGGTCCCTATAGATAGTAAGGTCCTAATGAATTAGTAAAATAGTATTTCAGTTAGGAGCAACCCAATAATATCTTATGGGGCAAACTATTTAGATTTTGTTGTCTGGTTCATTCATGCTTTGTTGAGATGGTGATCACACTGAAAACATTCTAAAAACAATAGTAGCAAATATGTTCCTTGGTAAGGATCTTGTGTACACGTAGGTTTCCTCATTTTTAGACTAAGTCCCTGGAGTGAATTTGTATAACCTTATTTGGGAACATTGTTTTGAGTTAATTCACTGATTCCCATTTATTTCAGGGATTAAACAAGAAAATCTTTTTTAAATGCAAGTCTCCCATTTTTACTTTAATTACCTATTTTATTTAGTTTACTGTCTATTCTACGTTATATTTTGTGAAGTGATTGCGTTAGGACAACTAAAAAAAATTGATTAGAATATATGTGCGTTTTCGCAGATCTTAAAGGGTTTGACATACCTTCTTGATGATTTTATGGATGATAACCTTAATTCAATATAGAAAAAACATATAAAGTAATTTATCTAAATATATAGGATTTGTAGGAAATGGTCATAACTCGATGATGGATTGAAGACAGAAGGCCAATGCAATATTCACTTCTATAAGAAAGTATCTAACTTTCCCTATTACACATGGATATTATAAACAAATTTTAAGCTGCAAAACAAAAGGATCTTTGGATGGTTATTATAATTCTTTATGTGTGATTTGACTTTCAAAATCCAAGACTCACTAGTAGACATTTCGAGGGTCAACAAGTTCAATTGTGGGAGGTGGAGCATCTGAAGCACATGTTAAGTGATTGCCTAAATGACAACCCTGCAAAGTTCCCAGACATTATGTTCGTAAATCCTGGAGAGTCAGAATGGCTTGAATTGGAATAAAATAGAATATAATTAGATTGATTTTGTTAAATTTTTACCTTGCTTATCTCTAGTAGTCTTCTCTAGAGTAGGAGAGCACAGTCATTGATTAGGTACAATAGCAGATATGTACAACAACAATAAGGGCATAGTTATTGTTATTGAGATTATGGCTAATATACAATTGCTGCCATGTATCAACCCTCTATTTTAGGTCTCACTGTCTTTATTGAGCCTACATATTGATAATTAAACCACCTTATTGTATTTATCACTTATCAATGTTTGACCATGTTGGCCTAGCCATCTCATCATCTGGGGGATAGCACTCTAAACCTGAATGGAGGTTTAGGTGTAATATTGTATATATACAGTGTATACCATCATCCTCATTTGTAAATTAATCACTCAATATTTTATTTAATAAAATACCTAGGGGTAATCTTACTTGTAGTGCCCCTCCCTTGAATACTTGTGTTTTGACAGTGATCATCCTTTTTTGCGTTGAATTTCTCTTTCAAGAACATGGTATGGGTTCATATAGATTGTGCTCATTATTGAAGTGTTGTCATATTTTGTCGTTACACTAGATTATGGTTTATTGAATATTTCACTATAAATCCACTATCATATAGTCTCAACATGGTATAAAAACTACTGTGGACTATTATTTCTCTATTCAGTATTGTTTTAGAGTTGTTCCAGGTCTGAAGCTAAGGTAAATTTTAGGTACGAAACTAGGTTTAACCACTTACTTTTCCACAAAAAACTGTTTTTAAAGGTTTTTAATCCTCATTTCCACCAATTCCCTCACTAGGTTTAATCATTTTATTTTGCACAACAAATTGCTTTTAAAGATTTTTAATCCTCATTTCCACCATTTCCCTCCTTTCTTCACTATTTGTTGGCCTTCTTCAACAAATATATGTGGTTATCCTATATATTTGTTTCCTCACTCAGGGAAACACTCTCATTCCTTCTTCTTGCAGCCAACCATTTGCAATTTTTAAGGAAATACTGGTCTTATGGATGGAAAATGGAAAATGGTCATTTCCTATGCTTATGGGGCCAACTATCATTTGTGGGCTATGTTATCACTCTAAAATTTCCCTAGGGTTTTCATGAAAGAAACAATAGAGAACAAACCTACTTTTGAGATCAAGATCTAGCCTTCCTAATGCTTACAGAGGGATCTCTCTTAATTATTTAACTTTGTTGAGTTAATTGATTTTAGGCTAGTTATGTAAGCTTGATTTGGTTTTTATTTGGTGGTGGAATCACTAATTCAGATGGATAGATAAATGTATTTTTACCATTGGGTCATGGAGTCAAAATTGTGAAGAAAATGGGATTGAATGAAGTTCGAAATATAGTGTTCACAAGGCAAGGTAGTTGAGTAATTTCAGATCTTTTAAGCTGGATGGTGAAGTGACTTTTCAATTAGGGTCAAGGAGAAGTCAATGATTCCTGAAACTGGATAATGAAGGAAATGAAAGAGGTTAATCAAAACTAGGGAGAAATGAATAATTCCCTACTCTAGATATTAAAAGAAAACATAATAATGAATAATTGTTCAATACACAATGTACTTAAACAAATTATGAAGTAAAATTCCAGTTATTTCATTTAAATTTGAAAATATGTATGCATGTGAAAAAATTAAGAAGATAACAATTCATCAAATGAGATATACCTCACTGAAGTGGCCGAGCGCATGAATCATGTAATGCAATGCCTTTATTACTCAATCCAGACTGCTAACTTGAAAATGTTTACAATAAACCCTCGAGTTTTCAGATCAATGTAACCATAGAAATGTTTAGCAATCCACACTCTATATTTTCAATTATGAAGTATTTATACAATAATAGTTACAAAATACCCTAAACTATTTTAGGAATTATTGAAGGAAAATAAATATCTTCATGCAAGAAGCTAGAGACATCTAGGAAACTAAAAGGCTAGTTGTCCCTTCTTTTATTGATTTTGTTGTTTTATGCTTTATTCCTTTGCTGCTTTCTTTCCTTTATTGTTGCTCTACGCTAGTTGTTCTTTTACTTTGCCTTTTGACTGATACTCTTTCATCTGATACTCTTTGACTTAGCTAATCTATTGTTTTACTTTCACTGCTCTATATTCATTGTTTACCTTTCACTTTTTTACAGTAAATCATTTGATTTTTCCCAAGTCTCTGTATATGGTAATTTAATATTTACCATTCTTCTGTAGACTTCATTAACTACTGTATTTTTTTCAAAGGTGGGCTTGTTTACAAAAAGATGTTTTACCTCAAGCTAGAGGTAAAAGAGGTTCTCAAAATTCTGGTAAAGAACCTTTTCTGTAGGCATCCATTTCATGGAGGAACTATTGGTTTGATCCTTTGCCACGTCTCGGATTCTCTTATCATAGTCTTCATGTGGCATTAACATCTCACTAATTACCAATGGATTAGGTAAACCTTTTTGCCTCAAAGCATCAAAAATCACCATAAACCTCCCTATTACTAGTTCCACTGTTTGGCACTTGTCCTTAAGCTACATCATCAAGTTCCTCTTAGTGATCGCCTTCTTCACATCTAGTATAGTGCCAATTTTGTCAACTATTCCATGATCCTGCAATTCATATTTATTCTTTGAGTTAAGGAACTGGATTATTCTAGAGGCTTCTTCTGGCATATTTCCAAGTTCAGCCTTAACCCTTTGAATTGCTTCACCAACCTCTTTCACTAAATAATTTTATTCAAAGATCACTTATACAGATGGCCAAATATCACTGACTAAGTCAATGTTATTGGCCCATAAAAGTTATTTTTCTTGGGCTAATGGATATTTTAGTGTTAATTCTTTTTCCAACTTCCCAATCTTTTCATTTAACCTATTTGTCTTCTAAACTTCATTCTTATGCATAATTTGAGCCAATTTCTTCTCATCCTCTAGAATTTTGATTTGTTCCTTAAGTTTATTTATTTCAGTGGTTTGGATGGACATATCCTCCTTGGCTTTGACCATTTTGGCTGCTTCTCACTAGGATGAGCCATTGCTGTTGTTAAACCTGTTGCTGATGTAGTTGTTGTTGTAGCTGAAAGTGTTGTAGCTAGTGGAGTTGTTAGGGCCAATGAAGCTACTAAAGTTGAAGGAACTACTATAGTAACTCTAGGAATAGCATTGTGAGTGGCTGTCTCAATGCTAGCTTGTTTAAGTTTTATTAAATTGGCCAATTCATTCTCCATTTCTTTTAATTGAGAATTTAGCTAGAGAATAACGTCTATCATTTCATCTTTCTGGCTTTGGCTCTCTAGAACCTCCTTTCTCTATGGATGTTCAGAAGCAGGCAACTTCAATTGTTTCTTCAGTGCAACAATGTCTTCATTTTTCTTCTTTATGAGCTTTTCTGCAACCTTGATGTCATTTGGATTATATCCAATCTCAATAATCAAGTCTTGTAGTGACTTGATTCTATTGTCTTTTGCCTATGATGATGCTTTCTCTAGCTTAAATTATGTTGTGATGTTGTCTAGAGAATTTTGAAGTTTCTGAACACTCATGGCCTTGTTGGTAATTGTTGAGTAGATCATTTCTCCTACCTGCTTATGAAATTCAATTTGATCAATAGGGTGAACATCCCTGGCCAAAACTTCAAAATCTATTTTCTTGTAGTCTGTTGATGATTTAGGCTACTGGACTATAGACTGTAAAAAGGTCATTTGCATTTTATCAGTTTTAATGTCAAAAGTTGTCACCAACCTATAATGATTACTAGGAGTCTTTTTGAAATACTGGGCATATGTTTCAGCCTTTAATGCCTCATTTCTTAATTTAATCTATTTATACTTCTCCTCTATATCCTTTTCGTTATCTACTAGTTTTTTTTACTAAGAAACCTCCGTGCTAAGCTTTTTTTGAATGTTTTGGGCATTAGAGGTGGAAGGTTGATGAGTTTCCTCTGAAAATAATGGAGTTGTATTTTCTCTGACCATTGTTTCTCTATCAATGATTTGAAGTGTCTCAACTGTCCCAACTATCTCTGCTTGCTCTTCTTGCTCATTGATAAGATTTAGCTTAGGCTTCTTCCTCTACATGATTTCAAATATATCATGTGTTGTATCTATGCTTGAACAATAACCTTCTTCCCTGGTCTTCTTTGTACTTTTGTCCTGTGGGGCTAGAGTATGTAAAATGGAACTAGTATCCATCTGTTTCTCCATATCTGTCAAGGTATTTTCCAAGCATTCTAACTAATTGGCATATTTTTCAATATCTACCCTAGACTCATGTATAAAAGGGCTTAATTTGAATTTGAGCCTTAGTATATTTAGGACTCCTAAAGTGTCATACTGCCATCTAAAACTGCTACTGAAATTCATTTCCTGTAAACACTTCTCTGCTTCTCCTCCAACCTCCTTATTATTACAGATAAAAGGACCAAGCTAGTTTTTTCTCTTGAACTGTGTTTTCTTCCTAGTTGATAGGAAATTCACATCATCTAAGTTTATAATATGCCTGATATATTCTAGTGGAAATATCCTCATGGGAAGATATTTGGACAACTTATAGGGAGTGAGTTGGCATCCATATATTCTAATTTAAGTGTGGTCCTAGTATAGATACTAGTCTCCTATTCTACTATTCTTAGACAACTATAAAACTATTTTTTTCTCATCACTGATCCTAGTTTGATTGCTACTCGTTAGCATATTTACAACTGGATGCACAAAGGAATCAATGAACTCTTTGTAACTGAAAACAATGGAATACTTTCGGATTAAGGGTGTCCAAAAGATGAGTAATCTGGGATGGTCCTTAGTGTCTAGCTTCTGGATATTGATTGGAAACTTATCTGATTGGAAATACAAGAACATGTGGAATAATACTGAAGAGAATTTGAATATTCTTTCATTTGGCAATCTAATCAATTGATCATGGATTCTATCTCCCAAGTACTAGGCAAAACTGAAAATTACAACTAGAGGCTTGCCGAGACAAAAAATAGAGAGGAAAGCAAGAATAGGCTCATCTACATTCTCATCTATGGTGTATCCTAGAATACAAGAGAGCATGGTCATAATTTGTCTAGCCCTCTTAGAGAAAATGGTAGAAGAGTATGGGGGACTGTCTGTAGGGGTATGAGACTCTTATAGCATGAAATTATGAAATATTTGAGTCCTCTTGGGAAGGTCCAGCTTCAAATAGAGTTCAAGTAGGCATTCAATGGAAAACGAGGTTTCATTTGGGTTTGGTTGGATCTGCAACATTTGGTTTATTGACTCTACAATGATTGTAAACAAAATCTGCTAGCTAAGAGAGACTGTGGCTCTTTGGCTTGGGATATAATAATTTTGGCATAGATGGATGACTTCAGGGAACTGGTATACCTCTGAGAATAATTATTTGGGAAAATTGGATTCTGATAGATGAATGTCATCATTTTGGTTCAGGTATTTGTCTTGACTCCAGCAATGGAGTTTCAATAGATGGCTAGGGGAAACTGTGTCTTTAATATGGAAATCTTTGTCAGGAAATGGGAGGTAGTCAACATCCATGTTAGGGGCTTGCAGGTGTTTCTCATTTAGAATGATTTGGGAATCCATAATTTGGTTTTTTCTATTGAATTATTGTTTATCTAGCTTAAGAAGTAAGCTTAGGACTTTTGGAACAATGGGAAGGGTGATTATATTCTGGAGAAAAGGGTTTCTTTGGATGCACAGTAGGTTTAATCAGTTTGGTAAAGTTTTTTATTAATTTAATTAATTAACCTTTTATAATTACTCTACAAAGCTTAAGTATAAGTATGTTCTAGTTTTTTCAAGAATAGCTAGAAAAATGGAGTTTTGGTGTGCAGTCAAGGTTCTGTGGTAGGAGCGGAGGTTTCTAAGACTTCAATTGGCTTTGTGCTGCTTGAAATTCTAAAGTCCATTGCGTCTTTGAGTTGTAGGTGAGGTTAAAATGGTTGATCAGAGCTTCAGGGTTCAGAATTGGTCTGCAGAGATTGTTTGTAATGAAATAACAATGAAAAGGGTAAAAGGGCAGCTTTTTGGTTTTTATCCAAGAATGGTTAACAATTGGGCATGAGATTAAAGTATGAACATTGGGCAGTTTCATCCTACACGGGGATGCAGTTTGTGGCATATTACACCGCTTTTGAGTGAAAGGCGGTATTTTCTGAGATCATGCAATATAACGTGGGGCTGCCTCATAGCAAAAGAGCACTCGAGCAAAACAGTGAATCTCGCATACTTTTGGGATTTTAATAGTCGAATGATGGGAGAGTGCGATATGGATATGGGTTGTTGGATCTAGGAGTGTTTGTTCAGATGGCTATAGCATGGTAGAGTTGCAAGGCCAGAGTCAAGGTGTGGTTGGCAGGGCCCAGGGATAAATAATGTGATGGGTTACATATTTTCAAAGGTTTAGTGAGGGTCGGGGATTTATATAGTCGGGGGTTAATATACATAAAGGGGGACTATAAGTTAGAAAATAACTTAGGATAAGGGGGTCTAGTGGGTTTTTAAGGGAAAAGGGAAATTAATAAGGGGAAAATGATTTTTAAAGGGCAATATATAGGGAAAAGTCTAAAATCAAGGGGAAATAGGGTTAAACTGAAGGGAAAGAGTTTTTACAATGGGAATATGTTAAAATTAGAGGAAGTGAAAGGGAAGGGTCCTTTGGAATCAAGAAGGGGAAATTAGTGAATGAAAAGTAATGAAGGGGTAATGGAGGGAAACTTAGATATGTAAGGGTGTGAGTGAAATGAGAGGAAATTAGTGAATGAACTTTAGTATTTAGGCCCAAAATCATATAGAACTTGTTTAGGGTAAATACCCAAAGTACTACACAAGTTTTGTGAATGTCCTCTTTCCTTTGACAGCTCCTCCTACGCATGAAACATAGGATTAAGCATACCGAAGGTGCATTTGAGATTGCAACCTTGTGTATTCCAAAACCTCTTATACCTACCCTTTATTTACCCTAGCATTTTCTCTTCATTCATTGGGTGCATTTGAGCTTGTTGACCCTTGATTTCTTTTCTTTCATAAGAAAACTATATAATTATAACCTTATAACTTCTAAGGGCTCAAATTAAAATGATGAGCTCCTTAATATTCTCTACCTAACTACTAATCCACCAAGGTTAAATAGTTCGGTTGGATCTTCATTCTCTATATATCAACATGAAATTTAAATCATCAACGAATCAAGATTAAACCATTTGACCATCATGGATTGTGGCATTTTTGACAAGCTGCACACAATCTTATTTTTTGAAGGCAAAGTAAAAAGTAGTGGAATTTGAATTTGCATCACTTTCAGAATCAATTTTAATCTCTTCTTGGTGAGGTTCATATTTTATTTTCTTTTTAATCCTTTTATTTTAGTCCTTCGATTTTTATTTTAGGACTTACCCTCTTTACATTTTTTATTTTTAATATAGGAAAACATTTTGTAGAAAGCAAAAGTATGTACAATATTACAAGACTAATCATAGCTAATCCAAAACTATGAATCCTATTATTATAGGACCCTAACAGTGGCTCCACATGGGGATGGCATTTCTTGGTAAAATGTCAAGAACTTTAAGATTAGTAGCCTTTGAAACATTCACTGTGGTTGCCTTGTAACTTTTTCTGAGTGATCTACTTTATTCATACATATGATGGTACACCTTTCAAAGCTTAAGGCCTTCTCTTCAGGCTTGAAGCTCAAAATATAATCATTCAATCCAATCTAAACTTTGCAATGTTATGTACAATTAGAAAAGTAAACAACTAAACTAATGTTAATTTTGGGAGAAATAATGCTTCAGCTTTCTATCAATCACTGGTCCACCTGGTAGATCTGTTCCATCTAGCTGCCTCAAGAAAAATGCATTATTACATCTCATAAATGATATAAGGGCCTTGCCATAGGAAATAAAATTTACCATGTTTACCCTTTTCTTCTCTTTTGGAATTCCATTTGAGTACTTTGTCACCTATGTAAAAATAATAAGCTTTGTCTTTATTGTCAAAAATCTTTTTGATTTTATCTTTGACCACTTGGGATTTGACATATATTTATTCCTTGGTTTTCTGCAAATGTATTGTCTAATTAATCCTCCTTTAGATATCATTTTATTCTACCTGTAGTTCTTGAATAATATTCATCACTGGTACTCCTAAAGAGGATGGAAAAAAAACATGAATTCCATATACTAGTTGAAAAGGGGATACACCAATGGGATTTTTTGTAGTTAGTCTCTCTGCTAATAAGGCATTAACCAAATTTTTGTTCCAGGTCTTCTTATTGTCTTATAACAATTTATTGATGATATTAACAAGGATTTTGTTTGAGGATTCTGCAAGTCCATTACCTTGAGGGTAATAGGTAGTGGACTGGCCAAGGGTAATGTGATATATGTTACAAAATTCTACCATTTTATTGGACTTGAAAGTAGTTGCATTATCAGTAATGAGCTTTTGTCGGCATCAAAATCTTGAAAGGATATTGTTTTCAAGGAATGAGATGATGATAAAATCAGTGGCTTGTCTAGAGGGGATGGATTCTATCCATTTGTTGAAGTAATCAGTGGTTGTAAAAATCAACTTATGTTGGGCTGAGGAGGATGGGTCAATTTCACCAATGAAGTCTAAACCCCACTGCTGAAATGACATTTCTGTGGAAATGGGTTTTAGTGGCAAAGGTAATAGCTTTTTCTTGCCTTTAAATATATTTCTTTTGTGACAGGAGGTCACATATTTCTTGACATCTGCAAAAAGGGTGGGCCAATAAAAACCCGCCCTTAAAATATTATTAGCAATTGTTTTTTAGTATAGGTGCCGTTCACAATCTCCTACATGAAATTTTTGCATAAATTTGTCAGCTTCATCTTTTCATAAACAATTCAACAAAATGTCGTCATTATCTTTCCAAAATAAATCATTTTCTATGATACAATATTTCATTTATTTCCTTTTCAAGAATCTACCTTTAGTTCTAGATAAACCAGGAGGAGCTTCTAAATCTAGTAAAATAGATATGATATATGTATACCAAGGTGAACATAAAAAATCTTCATTGATCTATGGAGTCACCATCTCTTCCTAATCATCTAGAGAACCAATGAAATTTATATCTAAGGCATAATAGTTTGATTTAGCCATAAGTTTGGCTAAACCTTGGCCTTTGATTAGTTTTGTGGGCTTTATGTCAATATCATATTTTAAAATAGTGTAAATCCATTTGCATCTCTTTCCTTCAGGCCCATTCTGTGTTAGAATTTCCTTTACTACTGAATTTGGAACATATGCAATGATGTGTGAGTATAAAATATACAATCTGAAACCTTTAATAGCCTTCGCTAGAGAAAGTGCTTGTTTTTGCATTATATTATACTTTAGTGAAGCATCTCTCAAAGATTTGTTGAAAAATGCAATAGTTTGCTCATAACATTGATCATTCTTTTGTAACAAGACTAATGCAATAGTATGTTCTGAAGCAAAGGAAAAAATTATCAAATCTATTTTGAAATCAAAACTTATGAGGACAGGTGTTTTAGTAAGGGATTCTTTGATTGCCTCAAAAGATTTCTTAGCCTCTACTATCCACTTAAGTGTCGAATCTTTCTTTAACATGTTATTCAATTCTTTGATTAGTTCTCCTATGTTAGAAATGAATCTTCTAAGAAAATTTATTTTACCTAAGAATGATTGTAATTCTTTAGTGTTTCTAGGATGGGTGATGTTTAGGATTTCCTCTATTCTAGTTGGATCAATTCTAATGCCCTCTTTCGAAATTATGTGTCCTAAGAGTTTACCTTCTTCTAGCCTAAAGAGTGTCTTTTTGGGATTCAAAGAAATACAAAATTTTCTACATTTAATAAAAATTGTTCTTAGGTGATGTAGATGTTCATTATCTGATTTGAAAAACACTGTGATGTCATCTTGGTAAACAACTAGAAATTCATGGATTTTTTTTGCAAAAGTTATGTCGATTGCTCTTTGGAATGTTGCTCAAGCATTCGTCAATCCAAAAGGCATTTTTAAATACATGAAATTACCCCAAGGAGTGGTAAATGCAGTCTTTGCTTGATCCTTTGGTTGAACTAAGATTTGGTTGTATCTAGAGAATCCATCAAGTAATGAAATTTTGGATGACCCTACCACCCTCTGGAGAATGTGGTCCAGTTTAGGGAGAGGATAGTTATACTTTAGTGATATTTTGTTCAAGTTTTTAAAATCAACACAGAGTCTGATTTCTCCTATTTTATTTCTAGTAGTGACTAAATTAGAGACCCAATCTGAATATCTAATTGGCGCTATGATTTGTGCCTCATACATCCTTTTTACTTCTTTTTCAATCAATGATATAAGAACTGGATTAATTCTCCTAAGGTCTTGTTTAAATGGTTTCTGATCTTCTTTGATGGGTATCTTATGTTGAATAATGCTGGTGTCATAAGACTTAAGGTCTTCTTAACTCTAGGCAAAGACATCTTGAAATTCTTTAACAAAGTTATGTATTTCAACTTTTCAATTGGAGGTAATTCTTTGGATAACTTAACAAGCTTAGTGTTATAGAAATTTTTGGGTACTACAACCCCAATCATAACTATCCATAAACTAAGGGCTCCTATGTCCCTAAAAGTGTTACTTCACTCCCTAAAGGAACAAGGTCACCTGATTACATCATCTCCCAGAAGTTCTCCATAGAAAACTACTCAGAACTGCTCAAAACAGGACCATACATAATGCCCAGTGCAGAGGGTGTGATGCATATCACCTACTCAGTGTAAAGGGTGCAATGCATACTGGAAAGCCCTTCTGTAGGCTATGATGGATGAGAATGGACAAGTGGTAGAGACAGTTTGCGAGGTGGAGGATCATAGAATCTTCCAAAAACTTCTCCTCTGACACTTGCCTCTCTGAATTCGCCCAGGGATGAGTAAGATATGATCAATCTCCAAGTGGAATCAAGAACTATCAGAGAGAGGACACTAATCAAAAACCCAAAAGCTGACTCACCCCCCTACAATCATCTATATATGGATCCCTCATCATAGAGACCCGGAGGCTGGAATCCTGTATCTTGTAGAGAAGTGTTGTTGGTTTCCTAGTGTAACATCATAGTGTTGTGTGATCTAAGCTTTGCATGAGGTGAAGAAGGGATTTCTTGCTGGAGGATGATGTTGTGTCAGAACAATTGGTTATAATTGTCTTTGCTATTCTTGATATTAATAAAGCTATTCAAGTTTTCTTCCACATTCTTGTATGATTGATTGTATATGCATTTGTGTGGTCAATACATATCTGGTCCTGTATTGTTTATGATTGTAGATCTCTGTTCTTCGATAGTATTATGCTGCTTTGACTCCACAGGTGCTCTTTGAAGTTGGGTAGATGAAGAAGAAGCGATGAAGATCTATCAAAAAGGAGAGGTACCAGGTAAGGAACCAAGCGCAAGACTGACGTTGGTGTCCTTTGTTCCCCTCTTATCTACTTCTCATAAAGGAAAGCGAAAGTAGTTTTAACTTGTTTGTTTCTAAGATAGCTACCAGTCTTAGTGGGAATAGCAGCTCCAAATGGACACTATTCTCGAGAACAAAATGGCGACTCCACTGGGGAGCAAATAGATTGTTTTCTAGTCTATATTTGTTTGTTTTATAAACTTATAGACGAAGCTCGAAGTCAAGCCAGCTAGCCTTCAAACTGCATTTTCTATGCAAGTGCAAAGTAGATCAATGTTGCTTCATTCTATCTCTGGGTTTTGTTTATAAATTGAACAATCGATCTGTAAACACTCTAATTTCCCTAGTGGTGGCTCTAGTAACCTCCTTAGATCAATCCTTGTGATTTATATTTACTGAACATCACTTGCTCGGCCTAAATCCCTGAACTGAACTGCAAATTGTGACCAAAGACCAATTAGAAGTCTCGCACTGGTAACATCACACCCTCTCTTCAAGGCAGTCTGTATGCATCGTACCTCCTGTGTGTAGTAGGTGAGATGCATACTGGATTCCTTGTGTAACAGGTGTGATGGTCAAAGAAGGTTAATTTTGCCTTCAGACTTTGATTTTTCTTCACTCTTTTCAGATCTATTCAGGAGTTTTACTATCTGTGGTTAGTATATCTCTATGGAAACTCCCTTCCTTTCCATCATTCCACCTCCATTATGCAAAGAACTATAAATGTCTTTATGTATTGTGCGCCATTTTCAGTTCTCTTTTACAAAGAAGTAGCATAATCAGACCGTCGTTTCTTGATATGAAAGTGTCGCAAGTGTCGTTTTCAGTCATAGAAGAGAATCCCATTGTTCTTGATGGTCGATTATACTGTTACTCTTTTATGTGATTTTAATTAGTAGTTTTTCAAGTGTCAAAAACAATTTTCAATTCGAAATTGCAAAAGTGTCGTCGTTGTCTTAACTTTGTTTTGAAAAGAAATTTGTTAGTATTGTCGCTTTGGAAAGATAATTTAGATTTGCACTTAGCATTCTTCTTGTCATTCACACATTAAGAAGGCTGAAAACAAATACATGCATGCGCATTTTCATTTAGACTACTTGTTGGTTTGATTTAGGACAATGCATTTAGTGTGTGCTCTGTGCTCTTTGTTGAAAGACCCTCAGTTCTCTTTCCTTAGTAGCTAGGATTTTCATTGCAAAAGAAGATTAAATGATTGTTCATCATCTTAGACTACATTTTAGGAATTGTATATATACATCATGCGGTGAACCTGAAAGTAAAATTCCTTAAACAAGATCAACTATAAAATGAATTTAGTGAACCTAAAAATGCTTTGGAACCTAACGCACAACATCTAGAAGTCTAGGCTAGAGACGTATTTTGGTGTCGTAATGCCTGGTAACTGTTGCTTTCATCGTTGGTTGGGTGATTCCTCCTCTTTGAGATGAAAAGTGCCAGTATGGACTTGTGCTCCCACGTAGCGTCGAGTATATATTTGGAGACCACAATAGGCTATATCATTTATCCTTAGGAAGCCGTGTCTGCCACCTTATCAATCGCAATGCACTGAACACAACATTCGGGAAGATTGACTGCCAGACCGTAAAAAGTATTATGCAGTTTTGTGATTGGTTTGGTAATCCCTCAGTCTAGATTTCTAGAGTAGTCCCTTCATTCCTTTTCAGACTCCTTAAATGAAAAGTTCCATCTGAGCACTTGTCACTTCAGGCTCATTAAAAATCGAAGGCGACTAGAGTCATCTTTTGTTTTTTCTCGACTCTTAAAAATTGAAAAAACAAGTCGTGTGAAAGCGTCTAAAATTCATTTAATTCGAAATCATTTTTCCCCTTTTTATTTTGAGTTGATCAATTAATCCGCAATCGTGGAAGAAAGTCAATGAAAACCCTGTCGTTCGTGGAGACTTATGAGTCAACCGTCGTTGACTTCAGAAACGAATCTATTCCAGACAAAGCGAACTCGTTTGACCGGATCAAAGTCCCCTAGGTTAGTTGGATCAAGTACTCTGACATCCTCAGAGACTCTAGTTACTTTGAACATTTTTGGTATCCCTGACTCTACAGAAGAAATTCCGCGGCCACAACACGACATTACAACTGATCCTAGTGTGACAGTAAACACTTCTATCCCTGAAACGGTTCCATCTACAACTGATTCGGAAGGTGTTACTCCCCAAAAATCTGTCACTCCAGAACTCATACCTTCTTTGGCACAAGAAATATTTTATGGACCTGATGGCCTACCTCTTCCTCCTATATTGATTGCCATAGAAGAGATTGTGGAAGATCGTCCATCTAACGCTCCATTGCAATTTGGAGCAGGGATCACCCTATATCCTTCTTCATCGGAAGTTAGTCTCCCACCATCAGAAGTTCCTGAAGAATCACTAAGGAATATTTTGGATAGGCTTAATATGTCTGAACAACCGTCAACATCTATGACTGTGTCATCCAACATAGCAGCGGCAGAACTTCCTGCTGCTACTTCAACAATGTTCGTCGGCATACCATCTATCCCAACTACCTCTCAATTGCTGGATGGAATCCATCCAGGGGTTGTTTCGACAGTATGGTCTATTCCCATTTGTTCGTCTGGAATAGTATTTGGAATCTCTTATGTTGAGTCTCAGCAAATTGACCCTTCGTGGTGTCAATTTGGGCAATCCGGTCCCCAAAGGCAAACCATTCCTTTGAGCACTCGATTACCGCCGTATGGAGGGCCGTATACCCTTTCATTATCTTCTTCGGGAGAACAACCATGCGAGAGTTCACAACAGAATTTAGGTTATGCTAGAATTACATCTAGTGGTTGGGTGCCAATCCTGCCTAAACAACCAAGAGTTGTATACTCAATGTAACAAAGTTTACCTATGTCAAATATCCCCACCACGCTAGCTATTGTGGTAGTGTTGCAAGTACAAGAATTGCCTGTTGTATGCCAACCTCAGGTTTCTCAGGTCATAATGCAATAAGCTCTTCTCCCTATGACGTGACAACAATCACCGACTAGTGGAATCACTCAGGTTCAGACGAGGATTATTACCCCTCATCTTGGTCAAACAGTCAGTACTGGACAACAGCTCATGGCTTCAAAATCATGGTTGGTGCAATACCAATAACCGAAATTCCAACAAGCTTACCAAGGATCCGAGAAACAAGTCTTTGCAAGTAATGGGCAGTCGTATATTCAAAACGGTCAATATCAATCATATCATAATGGTCATGCCCATCAACCTTACCAAAGTTACCACCATCAAATGCATTATTCTGGTATGCAAAGACCAACTGCTCAGGCAATTCCATCTTATCCTAGGTATGCTTCGCCAAGCCTGAATCAACAGTTGCCTTTCGTGGCGACTTTAGAGTTACCAAATCTAAATCGACTAACGAATGTTCCAATTGCCTACGCCCCTTGGTTGCCGGCAATTCCGCATAAACTTGCATCAGATATTCCTAAATTTAACGGAAATATGGGTGAAGACCCGTCAAATCATGTGATGACTTTTCATATGTGGTGTTCATCAAACCCTCAACAATGATTCGATCAGGCTTCTCCTTTTTCAGCGAACATTGATTGGTTCGGCAGCAAAATGGTATAACGAATTGCCAAGATCTTCGTTTGATAAATTCAGTACCCTAGCCACAACCTTTTTAACCCATTTTCGGTTACCCATAAGGTATGAAACGGGAACAAAGCTGCTTATCAATTTCAAGCAAATGGCGGCCACTCACATATCCAATCATATTCATGAGTGGCGACGCCATCGTAGAATGGTAAAAACATATGCTCCTGATCAGATGTTGGTTGAATGGTTTATTAAGTCATTGTTACCTTCTATTACAGAAGATGTGGCAAAGGGAGGAGTCGTCACTGAAGAGCAAGATATTGCTCGTGAACAATATCTAGACTTGATATATACTCAGTCTGATCTATACTCAGTTTGGCACACTCTACGATAAAATCCCTAATGCTCCTAGACCAGAATATTCCGTTCCTTCCCCTCCTAAATCAAACAAAGACTCTCATGCCGGCGATGGCGTGATAGGTACGACTAGCACGAAAACTGCAAAGGCTATGTTGAAGAAAGCCTGTACAGTTTCAAGTCAAAATGCAAATGAAGAACTTCTCACCTCGGAAGTAAATGCCATGTCAACTGACAAAGGAAAAGAAACCAAGCAACCAGGAGGCAAGAAGAAAAAGAAAGGGAAGAAGAAGAAACAGGAGGAGCTGTCTCCTGAAAAATCTTTTGCAAACCCTTCTAGAGATAGGAAACCAAAATGTCCATGCCTTATATGTGATGAGGATCATTCGATGAGAGAGTGTCCATATAAAGCTAAGCTTAGAAAATTCTTCAAGAGTTCAAAAACCTTGGCAGTATTGACTGATCCGTTTCTGAATCCAGGAACAAATCTGGTTGTTAGTGACAATGCTTCCCCGTCCCAAGTACTAATATTGTCTATTTCGAAGCAGCAAAATGATGCTTTGATATAGACAAGGAGTAAAGATTACAGGAATCCACAGATGTCGAACAACAAGGATAATGATCAACCTAATAGTTCGACAACAACTTTGACTGAAGTTGTGCCAGCCATCACTCATAAATTAACGATAAAAACGCTAAAGGGAGTAGTACACAAATCGATGTTTAATCCTCATGTAAGAGAATCACAACATTATAATATAGTGGAGGATTTAGCCCAATCGCCATCCGCGATGTCGACACTTGAGGTACTGTAAAATTTCCCCTCCAAAAGGCGGGCTTTATTTTCACCGATAGGTGGGATTGACCCAAAGGATTCCAATATTGTCTCCTTTAATCACAAAGGATATGACCCTCAGTTTCCAGGTCAACTAGCTTTCCTTATTCAAGTGAAAGCCCTCAACAAAACTGTTCATCGAGCAATTATTGATGAGGGGTCATCTACATGCATTATGTCGATGAGTTGCTGGAAAACTTTAGGATCTCCAACCTTGTCCCGATCGTCGATGACATTAAAAGCATTTGATGGAGGAACATACACCCCATATGGGATATTGAGTAACTTGCAAGTTGAACTGGGGGGAAAAATAGTAGAAATTGATGTTGAAGTTATCAACGGAAACCTCGATTACAACATCTTACTGGGAAGGCCATGGATTTATGCTATGGTTGCCGTTGTGTCGATGTACTTCAGGAAGGTTGCATTTCCTTACAAGGAGGAATTACAGTCATCGACCAACAAACTTTTCTCTCCAACAGTTCACAAGTTACGGGAAGCATTCTGATGATCCATGGAAGCCCTCATTCGCTTCAAAATATCGGAGTAGGCCTACTAAAAGACCCTACATTAATGTGGACTTTTGCCCTACCGCCTCCAAAAAATCTGGCGAAAGTGGCCATGGTGGGAACTTGCAACATGATATCTTCTAGATTCAGAAGATTCCTGAACATTTTGTCAGCATGGATCATAGTTGTAATAGAAATATTGTAGCAATCGATTTTCTTGGCCTGGGGGGCAAATTCAAATCAATGCTCATCGAGTGTTTGGATAGATAGGTTTAAGGAATATCGAATTGCCGAGAGCTTCGTTTGGTAACTTCAGTACCCTAGCCACAACCTTTTTAACCCATTTTCAGTTACCCATAAGGTATGAAACGGAAACAGAGCTGCTTATCAATTTCAAGGAAACGGCGGCCACTCACATATCCAATCATATTCATGAGTGGCGATGTCATCGTAGAATGGTAAAAACATATGTTCCTAATCAGTTGTTGGATGAATGGTTTATTAAGTCATTGTTACCTTCTATTACAGAAGATGTGGCAAAGGGAGGAGTCGTCACTGAAGAGAAAGATATTGCTCGTGCACAATATCTAGACTTGATCTATACTCAGTCTGATCTATACTCAGTTTGGCAC
This sequence comes from Pinus taeda, assembly GCA_000404065.3. NCBI lineage: Eukaryota > Viridiplantae > Streptophyta > Pinopsida > Pinales > Pinaceae > Pinus > Pinus taeda. The sequence goes on from APFE030640100.1 coordinate 114,231, forward strand.
ACTCTATGATAAAATCCCTGATGCTCCTAGACTGGAATATTCCGTTCCTCCCCCTCCTAAATCAAACAAAGTCTCTCATGCCGGCGATGGCGTGATAGGTACAACTAGCACGAAAACTGCAAAGGCTATGTCAAAGAAAGCCTGTACGGTTTCAAGTCAAAATTCAAATGAAGAACTTATCGCCTCGGAAGTAAATGTTGTGTCAACTGACAAAGGAAAAGAAACTAAGCAACCAGGAGGCAAGAAGAAAAAGAAAGGGACGAAGAAGAAATAGGAGGAGTCGTCTCCTGAAAAATATTTTGCAAACCCTTCTAGAGATAGGAAACCAAAAAGTCCATGCCTTATATGTGATGAGGATCATTGGATGAGAGAGCGTCCATATAAAGCTAAGCTTAGAAAATTCTTCAAGAGTTCAAAAACCTCGGCAGTATTGACTGATCCATTTCTGAATCCAGGAACAAATCTGGCTGCTAGAGACAATGCTTCCCCATCCCAAGTACTAATGTTGTCTATTTCAAAGTAGCAAAATGATGCTTTGATATAGACAAGGAGTAAAGATTACAGGAATCCACAGATGTCGAACAACAAGGATAATGATCAACCTAGTAGTTTGATAACGACTTTGACCGAAGTTGTGCCACCCATCACTCATAAATTAACGATAAAACTGCCAAAGGGAGTAGTACACAAATCAACGTTTAATCCTCATGTAAGAGCAACACAACATTATAATATAGTGGAAGATTTAGCCCAATCACCATCCGCGATGTCGACACTTGAGGAACTGCAAAATTGCCCCTCCCAAAGGCAGGCTTTATTTTCAGCGATAGGTGGGATTGACCTAAAGGATTCCAATCTTCTATCCTTTAATCACAAAGGATATGACCCTCAGTTACCAGGTCAACTAGCTTTCCTTATTCAAGTGAAAGCCCTCAACAAAACTGTTCATCGAACAATTATTGATGAGGGGTCATCTACATTCATTATGTCGATGAGTTGCTGGAAAACTTTAGGATATCCAACCTTGTCCCAATCATCAATGACATTAAAAGCATTTTATGGAGGAACATACACCCCGTATGGGATATTGAGTAACTTGCAAGTCGAACTGGGGGGAAAAACAGTAGAAATTGATGTTGAAGTTATCAACGTAAACCTCGATTACAACATCCTCCTGGGAAGGCCATGGATTTATGCTATGGTTGTCGTTGTGTCGATGTACTTCAGGAAGGTTGCATTTCCATCCTGTTGAAGCCCCAAAAATCAGGTCGACAACAAGGGGGATACCCACCCGGTTCGGACCTTGGTTGGCGGCTCCTTATCCGTTTGGTATAGCGGGTCCGACTAGGGATAATGGGATCAGTTTCCCAATCTAAGGGTGTGTGTGTGTGTATAGAGTTGGATGATGCTGATCTAAGAGTACTTTAAAGCTAATTTAATTCATATTCATAAACTAACTCTATGCTATTGTAATCTAATGAGAAACAACACATCTAATCTACACTAACCTGGGGTGTATTTCTTCTATTATGCGATTTAAAGAGATTTCAAACAATAACTGGTAATAAAGACCATTAAGCTATTATAAGAATATAAATCAATTAAGATAAACCATTTTGCATAAGAAGTTAGGCAAAACAGTGGGGAACAACATATCGCATAATACGTTATTCATATATCAGACATAAATAAATGGCTCCACCGTAAAGAAGTGCCAAATGGTAACTCATACATTCATGCAATAACATATAAACAACTAAAAACTGTATATCACTTTAAGAATATAAGTAGAAATGGCCAAGAGATAAAAGTACCATTTATGACTAATCATACTCATAAGCTTCAAGCAAAAACGATTTATCTCTACTTGTTCTAACATCTACTAAAAGTACAAAAGTGCAACATGAGTAGCAGACATCAAACGCAAACATTAATAAATCTTGATCCATCCATTCATCAAAACCTCCTGTGAGGGTGCAAAAGTGCATGTTCCAAGGACAAGTTATTGACAAATTTTTGGACCCTTCTCTAAATGCATGAGAAGGGTTAAAATACAACTTCCTAATTCTAATGATAGTGTCTTTACAAAATTTAGGATGCGGTTTTCAAATGACCGTCCTTTTTCTAATCTAAAAAAAAAATAAAAAAAAAGATTCTAAAATAAGGCTACTTCTGAACTTGGTCTTTAAAGATGCAAGTGTTCATCATGAGCTTGAGAAGAGTCGGTTGGCTGACTTTTGCACTGAGCTGGGCTGCGAAAACAGAATCTATGAGAGATGGCACTACTTTTTCAACCACGTTTATGATGCATTTTATAGTCATCCATTGACTATGTGGCTTGACCAAGTATGTCCAGTAAAAATCCCAATTTAACCTGTTCAATGCCTGGATCGCTTTTCCCTTTTCCTGCGCCTTTTGCTTCCATTCTGCTTCCAGTCATAGTTTATTTGGTAGGTACCCCGGGGTGGTCTCTTCGATTAAGTTGGCCCTGTGTAAATTCTCATTTACACAGTCGATAAGAATGTTTGCTTGCGTGGCCGCTGTCTCCGCTGCTTGTTCCGCCTGCCTGATTTGATCGTCCCATTTATTAAAAAGAAATTCTTTCTGATTCTCATTTATTCTGGGTGCACTTTCCCTTTTCCCTTCCTTTTCATCCTACCAAGCTAAGTCTTCTATCACTCGTTTGTCACTCTGATCATAGTCACTTCGCAAGTCCACCACTTGATTGGTGATTTTATTGCTCAGCTCGCAATAGTGAATCCACTGTGATATCTTACGTCCCAACTCTTCCTGTTGCTACAGACGTTGTTCATTTAAGTCAATAGATTCTGAAATAAATTCAGCAAGATTAGGCTCATCTTTATGCATTTCTTGTAAAATTTTCAATTGATTTCCTTTCTCGTCTAGACTTCTTTGATAGCCTATCTGCATCTACTGAAAGTCTTCTTGCAACTTCTCGAGTTGTTTGGAAGCTTCAATATTAGCATTGGCTTGTTGCAACTGTCGTTGTAGTAGCTGTATTTGATCTTCTTGTTCTTTCAATAGTTGCTGAACTTCCGATGCCTTGTCAATAGTTGTAGAAGCATATGCTCCTGCGATCTGAGACAACTTAGTGAGATTTTCGGTTTGGTTATTGTTGGGGTCTTTCCATAAGACATCCAAATGTTCAGCATCTTGTGACAATGTATTTTATAGTTTTCTTTTCTCCCTCTGTCTCCTTACAACTGCTTTACGTTGGGGACTATAGAATACATCCGGTGGGGGAATTTCTTCTACATTAAGTAGAAGCACAAAGAGTGGAGCGATAGGACTGTGCTCCGTTTCTGTGACATTGCTGACTATGGTCAAAACCACTTCTTGCGCTACCTGTGTATTGTTCACAGGTGTTCTTGGGGCTTTCCCTTCAAGATTGATCAGCTCATTGAAGGCTTCCCATTCTTTGTCCATTTCTGTTGTGACGAGTGGCGGTTTAATGACGGGAGGGGGGACATCTCTTGGCGGGGAGGCGATAACTTGCTGTTGCGACATTACACTTGACTGAGCTATATCTTTAGCTGTTTCTTGGTCACTTGCAGACCCTTTATAATGTTCAAGCACTCCTTGCGCAGTGTTAGATTTAGATTTGGAAGTGCTAGAGTTTCCACTGAGGCTAACGCTGGGAGTTGGTTCTCTGGCAGGCAGTCGCAGCTTCTCTAGAGGAACATTGGCCAACCTTCTTTCCCTGTATAACATGAATCTTTGGAGGTCATCTGGAGACAACTTCGACCGAGCTTCCCGCAAAAATTCCTGGAGTGAGCTTCTACTCTGAAACAAATCATCAAACAAATCTTTCTTTCCAACGAATACTTTTATTTTGACGTTCGTTGTGAAATCTTTGGCAACATTATTTGGATCAAATGGCCTTGCTGGAAATTTAAATAATTGTAGACACGTCACATTCTCCACTTTGGTGAATGCATGTCCTACATTGAACAATGAGAAGGCCCCACAAACTACAGAAAACTGAGGCCATATGGCCTTCTTTTTGTCTTTTAGGTCTTTGGTTAGGCCGCCTTCTGAATAGGTTTGATATGCAATTTCCCGAGCCAAAAGTTTATCGGGGATATATAGAGGTAGGACATGTGGAGGTACAGTTCTTCCAAACACTCTAATATAGGTGAACCATTCTTCCCTGAACTATCTTGCAATGGGGATGACGTCTATCTGTGCCTCGAGTGAGCACCTCAGGGGTTCTTCATCATACATCATTCTATACAAGGGTAAGATAAGCCTGTGACAAATCTGGTAGAAGTGTGGGACGAACTGGGAATCCCATAACATCTTATGATAAACATGGATAGTTAATGGGTCCTGGGTAGTCCATTTCCAACCCATAACGGGGAATTTAGACACGTAACAAATAGAATCCATAACATATGTGGACAGATAAAAAGGAGGATAGACCCTTTGAGACAAGGATATTTTAGACCAGTAATTCATAACAGCCGTGTATAGATTATTAGAAAAGATTTTGGCCCAATCCATAATATCGGCATTTGTGGCAGCATCTATTAGTGGTAGCCATTTAGATGAAAATTTATTGATATCCGGCATCCCAAATAGTCTGCAAAGCATGGCCGTGGCAAAACAATACGGAAAGGTGAGGGAACCAGTGTTGTACATACCGTTTTTTTCCTTTTTGAGCAGCTCCTCTTTTCTGGACCAATCTTTGGTGGTCTCTGCTAGGTTTTGGTTCTCTGCCGCAAATTTCTTAACGAATTGTGCATTGTTAGTCGCCTGCAGTTCAGGAAGATGATACATAAGCTTTAAATCTTGCGCGGCGAATGATCCTATGAGCCCATGTCCTTGAACCTTGAATTGTCTATTGTTCATCTCTGCATTGTCAAGTATCCACTTGATCATATCTGTATATGGTAGAATTTTGGGCCTTGCTGCTATCCCGTGAAGAAATGAACATGCTAGCTCCTCTAAGGATGCCTCGGAAGAGCGTTGTGAGCCCACGACAGTATCAACCTTCATTACTCTAGGATTTTCTTCTTCAAGCAGCCTGTACATGCTTTGCCATGTCGATATCCCTGCGTCTCTGTTACAGGCTGTGTCTGTATACAAAGGCGCCATCACGTTCGTCTTTTCCTTCGCCTCAGAGCCTTGAGCTTTTTTTTTCTTTCCCATGTCTTGCATTTGGCTTTGAATCATCTTAGCTCTTCATTCCTACAGATTACGAGTGAAATGGAAATGACTGATTAAGAAAGGTGATGGGAGAGTTTTAAATGCAACAGATATATGAAATATGCCACCTTACGTGAAGTAATTCTTTACAAAAGCACGCTTCTTCATTTCATTTAATAACTAACAACTAATTCATTTACTATCATTAAAAGCGCATGATCTTGAGTCAAATTATGGTAAGTGGCTTTTCTTTGAATAGCGTGCCCGAAGGATTCGTGCTGAAGTGATTTATGATTTGCTTACGTAACATCGCAGATCGCGCCATCGCAAATCGCACCATTGCAAATCGCACCATCGTAGGTTGCACCATCGCAGCGATCACAACATCGCAGGTCGCAGAAGTTTGATGTTTGCCAAATCTTGCTAGTTCATTTCTGCGATATGCGATCTTGCGATCGGTGTTATCGCAGATCGGTAAATCTTGAAGTTTTTTCCTTATGAATAGTACTTCATTATGATGCGATGTTATGCTTAACACGAGGGTCTTGCGCATACTGATATTATAGAGAAGTGGAGGCATTTCCTATCTTTTTTGCAACGTGGTTTTAAAGATATTTCCCTTATCGTAGACTTAGGTTAAAAATATTCAAAAGACCTTTCTAAGCTTACGATGGTAACCTTATTTTGAAGAAATGGAACTCTTGTTTTTTTCTTAGAAATTTAACTAAGGGTCCCCATTCATTTAGTATTTTGGACAACACCTAAATGAACAATGGGGGGGTGTTGCTGGCCACAACAATTGGAAATTCACTTGGGAGAACCAGTTATCTCTAATCTTCTATTGACGTTTTTCAAACTTCCAAATTTTTTTTTTCTTCAGAAAACTTAAACTTTATTATAAAAAGATAAAACATATTATACTTCAAACTGTCAATGATATTTTGTCTCAACCTCTTTCTATTTTAATTACTTGTATCTTTAGCTTGTCCTTGCATTTACATCAGCCATTACTTGGTCTTGTAAGAAAAATTAAAATAAAGTCTTCCCTGTGTAGCAGCCTTTTTTAAATATGCTCCTTTGTCGCAGGTAGAGCCTATGTTGCCAGCAGGCGTCCATAGATAAATATGCTCCTTTGTCACAGGTAGAGCCTTTGCTGCCAGCAGGCATCCATAGCCTCGACAGGGTTACCTATTACCGAGTAATGATCCTTTATCTAGCTTAAGGCTATTTACAACCTTTCAGAGAAAAACCCTTTTTGACACTTTTTATTTTTTTATTCTCTAAATAACAATGTCTTGGTTTGGTTGACAAACTATGACACAGTCATTCACTTGATTTACAGTTTTGTTGAACAAGCTAGCTCGTGATGAGACCCCTTGTCTTTTGATTGCAACAATCTTGAGTCGTTGCCCTGTTTTGGTGGACAGTATTGGCAAAGTCAACAAGTTATAATATCTGTGATCATGATAACCCGGCTCGTGATGAGACCTCTTATTCTTTGAGATATAGTGTTTTCTCAGATTGTTTCTCTGAATGCTGTGATTTCCTTTAGCAGGGAGGAAGTCAATTTTTTCCTTCAGAAAGTTCTGGACAACAATAATAGATCTTTTTTGGAAATGGTTGTTTCTACAGGGAATCCTTATTTTGTTATTGATGCCTTTCATTGTACTGACGTAAAACAATTTCTTCACTAAGATTGCTTTCTTCAAATTTCTTGGAGTTGAAACTAGTATCATATCTAGGCTAAAGTTATATTGATAATAAAGATCAAGTTTCCAAAAGATTTGCTATTGATAGAAGCAGAAGCTCAAAATCTTGATAGAGAAAAGGTGTCTTTAGTTAATGTCAAATGTTGTTAACCATAGCAAATGTTATCATGAAGAAAAATATTTAACGAAATGAGAGGTAGACATTCCCTAGGGTTATGTACAGAATAGGGATAATCTCTTCTCTTATTTTGCCTACCAACTATTAAAAGTAAATTTAATAACCTAGCTAAATTACTCCTACTCCTATTCTAACTATATACAAAAAATTAACTAGGTGAAATGATATTTCCAGTGGAGCCATCTTTTCATTTTTATTCCTACACGTATGTAACTTTCAAACATCAGTGTCAAGAACAAAACTTTTCTTGGACTGTTAATGTTGGATGTGGAATAAGAATTTGTAACTTCAATTGGAATTCTGTCCGAAATCTCTTTCTCATGAAAACTTCTTTCCAACTGGATACCTATTGGATCATAAAAATCAGGATGAATTTCTGTTATGGATTGATGATCTTGTAATAGGAAAGATAACAAGCCAGGTTGCAAATATGATTTTTTAGTTTTAATGGCTTGTAACTTACTGTACGTTAAAGTTGAGCTTTTAGCAATTTCTTGTAAAAGGAAAGTTTCCATATATAAATCATTAAATAAATCAATGGAGAATAGATGGAAATTTCTTGAAATATATTTATCAATTGGCGCGAACTGCCGACAAGTTTCGAAAGGTACTTTCTTTGGTTGATGGTGTTTTGGATGCCAAAGAAGTTTTTTAAGGAAGTCTGATATTGATTGATCTTGGAATTGAGAAATTTCTATACTTCCTTGACACAATTTAGCTTTCCAAAAGGGTAGCATATCTTTTGAATGTTCTTTGATAAGGTGCTCAACATACCATAGTAATCTATCAAAAGTCTGAAAATTTAAAACATATTCCGATTTTGTACAAAATGAGTGCAAGTGAGAAACAAATAAATGATTATCTGTACAAATAATGTTACAACACAACTGGGATTCGCTTGGAATATCTTGTTTTTCACAAGAACTGGCCAGAATTATGGGATCTGAGCAATTTCGAATTCCGTCTTGTGAATCAGAAGACAAGTTATGATTGTGAACAGGCATGGGGGTTTCTTCATGATATGAATCATAGATCGGGGTATTGTCTTGGATAGTAAAATCAGGCAAATGATCTTTTGCTTTGAAATGAGGATTCACTGATATGATTTCCGAATTAGAATATCTCTCATTATCTGAGTTTTGATGATTTATTTGGGATAAATCAATAACATCATCGTTTTCAAAGTAACCATCATAAATGATTTTAAAAGTTTCCCTAGATTTCTCTTTTTCGTCATATATTTTCAGACAAGGAAGGTCAAGTGGTTCTTGTTTGAAAATGATCAAAGGATGTTCTATAGCTGTATTTTTATCTTGAAAACCTAATGATGACTCATTTGAATAATCCTCTGTGCCTTTTGAGATATTTTTAATATTGAGAGGGGAAAAATTATCATCACTAAAAAAATCAGGATAAAGAGAAAAATGTTATTCTGGAACAATACATTTGAGAATATCATCATGAAAAAATATTTGTTCATCAGATTCATCATAGACATCGGGCTTTAGATCATACCTTTGTGTACTGATACTTTTTGAAAGAGAAATAGTTTGTTGTTCTAACCTTGGCATCTGCATTTGTTGTGACTTGCAACGATATTATCTGACCTTGTATCAAAGTCATCTCCTGGTTCCAAGGCAGGCTTTCCTCCAGCATTCTCGCTTTTGTCTTCTTGCATTAGAGCATGCATGACTCCTAGGCTTTGGGGACTTTCTTCATTATGACTGATTTGTATATTCAAATTGGAATTCTCATTCATATTAGAAGAAAATGAGACAAAACTCGAACTAATTTCTGTTTGATCAGACATAGGAGGCAGGGAATGCTCAGCATAGTCTGAAGATTCCTATGAGTTCACTTTCAAGATCGTACTTTAGACAATTAAGATGAAATCGCATATTAAAATCCCTAACAGATTCATCTTGTTTCCGTAGATAATCAATCTCATCATATACCTGGTCATAGTCATAACAATCAAATTCAAAAATGAAAGTCTTGACGAATTGGTCCCAGCTATGAATTGATGCAACTGGGAGGGTTTTGCACCATTTTCTAGCTTCCACCGTGAATGTAAGAGTAAAAATTCTGCATAAAACGCCTTCATCAATTCTTTGAACATCATAACTTGAAACTCTTTGAATAAATTGAAGAGCATGATTAAAAGCAGAAGAATTATTCTTACCATTGAATTTTACCTGAGACAAGAGTCTTACCACTTCAGGTGGAGTGTTGGAAGAGGTAGGAACATGGATGCAACTCCAAATGGGAAGTTTGCGAGCAGCCATCTTGATTCAAATGTTACAATTGAAAATCATTCCAACAGACACTATGTTCGGCCCTCCTTCTAGCACCAAATATTTTGAAGCCCCGAAAATCAGGTCGACAACAAGGGGAATACCCACCCAGTCCAGAACTTGGTTGGCAGCGCCTTATCCATTTGGTATAGCGGGTCCGACTGGGGATAATGGGACCAGTTTCCCAATCTAAGGGGGTGTGTGTGTGTATAGAGTTGGCTGATGCTGATCTAAGAGTGCTTTAAAGCTAATTTAATTCAAATTCTTAAACTAACCCTACGCTATTGTAATCTAATGAGAAACAACACATCTAATCTATGCTAACCTGGGGTGTATTTCTTCTATTATGCGATCTAAAGAGATTTCAAACAATAATTGGTAATAAATGTCATTCAGCTATTATAAGAATATAAATCAATTAAGATAAACCACAATGCATAAGAAGTTAGGCAAAACAGTTGTGAACAACATATTGCATAATAAGTTATTCATATATCAGACATAAATAAATGGCTCCACTGTGTAGAAGTGCCAAATGGTAACTCATACATTCATGCAATAACATATAAACAACTGAAAACTGTATATCACTTTAAGAATATAAGCAGAAATGGCCAAGAGATAAAAGTACCGTTTATGACTAATCCTACTCATAAGCTTCAAGCAAAAGTGATTTATCTCTACTTGTTCTAATATCTACTAAGAGTACGAAAGTGCAACATCAGTAGCGGACATCAAATGCAAACATTAATAAATCTTGATCCATCCATTCATCAAAACCTCCTCTGAGGGTGCAGAAGTGCATGTTCCGAGGACAAGTTCTTGACAAATTTCTGGACCCTTCTCTAAATGCATGAGAAGGGTTAAAATACTACTTCCTAATTCTAATAATAGTGTCTTTACAAAATTTAGGATGCGGTTTTCAAATTACCTTCCTTTTTCTAATCTAAAAAAAAAGAAAAAAGAAGATTCTAAAATAAGGCTACTTCTGAACTTGGTCTTTAAAGATGCAAGTGTTCATCATGGGCTTGAGAAGAGTCGGCTAGCTAACTTCTGCGTTGAGCTGGGCTGCGAAAACAGAATCTATGAGAGCTGGTACTACTTTTTCAGCTGCGTTTATGATCCATTTCATAGTCATCCATTGACTATGCGGCTTGACCAAGAATGCCCAGTAACACTCCCAATTTAACCTGTTCAATGTTTGGATCGCTTTTCCCTTTTCCTGCGCCTTCTGCTTCCATTCTTCTTCCAGTCGTAGTTTATTTGGTAGGTACCCCAGGGTGGTCTCTTCGATTAAGTTGGCCCTGTGTAAATTCTCATTTACACAGTCGATAAGAATGTTTGCTTGCGTGGCCGCTGTCTCCGCTACTTGCTTTGCCTACCTGATTTGATCGTCCCATTTATTAAAGAGCAATTCTTTATGATTCTTGTTTATTCTGGGTGCACTTGCCCTTTTCCCTTCCTCTTCACCCTGCCAAGCTAAGTATTCTGTCACTCGTCTGTCACTCTAATCATAGTCACTTCGCAAGTCCACCACTTGATTGGTGATTTTATCGCTCAGCTCACAATAGTGACTCCACTGTGATATCTTACGTCCCAACTCTTCCTGTTGCTGCAGAAGTTGTTCATTTAAGTCAATAGATTCTGAAATAAATTCAGCAAGCTTAGGCTCATCTTTATGCATTTCTTGTAAAATTTGCAATTGCTTTCCTTTCTCGTCTAGACTTCTTTGATAGCCTATCTGCATCTACTGAAAGTCTTCTTGCAACTTCTCGAGCTGTTTGGAAGCTTCAATATTAGCATTGGCTTATTGCAACTGTCATTGTAGTAGCTGTATTTGATCTTCTTGTTCTTTCAACAGTTGTTGAACTTTCGATTCCTTTTCAATAGTTGCAGAAGCATATGCTCCTGCGATCTGAGACAACTTAGTGAGATTTTCGGTTGGGTTATTGTTGGGGTCTTTCCATAAGACGTCTAAATGTTCAACATCTTGTGACAGTGTATTTTCTAGTTTTATTTTCTTCCTCTGTCTCCTTACAACTGCTTTATGTTGGGGACTATATAATACATCCAGTGGGGGAATTTCTTCTAGGTTAAGTAGAAGCACAGAAAGTGGAGCGATAGGACTGTGCTCCGTTTCTGTGACACTGCTGACTATGGTCAGAACCACTTCTTGTGCTACCTGTGTATTGTTCACAGGTGTTCTTAGGGCTTTCCCTTCAAGATTGATCAGCTCATTGAAGGTTTCCCATTCTTTGTCCAGTTCTGTAGTGACGAGTGGCGCTTTAATGACGGGAGGGGGGACATCTCTTAGTGGGGAGGCGATAACTTGCTGTTGCGACATTGCACTTGACTGAGCTATATGTTTAGCTGTTTCTTGGTCGCTTCCAGACCCTTTAGAATGTTCAGGCACTCCTTGCGCAATGTTAGATTTATATCTGGAAGTGCTAGAGTTTCCACTGAGGCTAACGCTGGGAGTTGGTTCTCTGGCAGGCAGTCGCAGCTTCTCTAGAGGAACACTGGCCAGCCTTCTTTCCCTGTATAACATGAATCTTTGGAGGTCATCTAGAGACAACTTCGACCGAGCTTCCTGTAAAATTTCCTGGAGTGAGCTTCTACTCTGAAACAAATCATCAAACAAATCTTTCTTTCCAACGAATACTTTTATTTTGACGTTCGTTGTGAAATCTTGGGCAACATTATTTGGGTCAAATGGCGTTGCTGGAAATTTAAATAATTGTAGACACGTCACATTCTCTACTTCTGTGAAAGCGTGTCCTACATCAAACAATGAGAAGGCCCCACAAACTATAGGAAACTGAGGCCATATGGCCTTATTTTTGTCTTTTATGTCTTTGGTCAGGCCGCCTTCTGAAGAGGTTTGATATGCAATTTCCCGAGCCAAAAGTTTATCAGGGATATATAGAGGTAGGAAATGTGGAGGTACAGTGCTTCCAAGCACTCTAATATAGGTGAACCATTCTTCCCTGAACCATCTTGCGATGGGGATGATGTATGTCTGTGCCTCGGGTGAGCATCTCGGGGGGTCTTCATCATACATCATTCTATACAAGGGTAAGATAAGCCCGTGACAAATATGGTAGAAGTGTGGGACGAAATGGGAATCCCATAACATCTTATGATAAACATGGATAGGTAATGGGTCCTGGGTAGTCCATTTCCAACCCATAGTGGGGAATTTAGACACGTAAAAAATAGAATCCATAACATATGCGGACAGATAAAAAGGAGGATAGACCCTTTGAGACAAGGATCTTTTAGACCGGTAATTCATAACAGCCGTGTATAGATTATCAGAAAAGATTTTGGCCCAATCCATAATATCATCGTTTGTGGCAGCATTTATTAGTGGTAGCCATTCAAACGAAAATTTATTGATATCCGGCATCCCAAATAGTCTACAAAGCATGGCCGTGGCAAAACAATACAGAGAGGTGAGGGAACTAGTGCTGTACATACCGTTTTTGTCCTTTTTGAGTAGCTCCTCTTTTATGGACCAATCTTTGGTGGTCTCTGCTAGGTTTGGGTTCTCTGCCGCAAATTTCTTAACGAATTGTGCATTGTAAGTCGCCTGCGGTTCAGGAAGATGATACATAAGCTTTAAATCTTGCGCGGCGAATGATCCTATGAGCCCATGCCCTTGAACCTTGAATTGTCTGTTGTTCATCTCTGCATTGTCAAGTATCCACTTGATCATATCCATATATGGTAGAATTTTGGGCCTTGCTGCTATCCGGTGAAGAAATGAACATGTTAGCTCCTCTAAGGACGCCTCAGAAGAGCATTGTGAGCCCGCGACAGTATCAAACTTCATTACTCTAGGATTTTCTTCTTCAAGCAGCCTGTACATGCTTTCCCATGTCGATATCCCTGCGTCTCTATTACACATTGTGTCTGTATACAAAGGCGCCATCTCCTTCGTCTTTTCCTTCACCTCAGAGCCTTGAGCTTTGTTTTTCTTTCCCATCTCTTGCATTTGGCTTTGATTCGTCTTAGCTCTTCATTCTTGCAGATTATGAGTGAAATGGAAATGACTGATTAAGGAAGGTGATGGGAGAGTTTTAAATGCAACAGATATATCAAATATGTGACCTTACGTGAAGTAATTCTTTACAAAAGCACGCTTCTTCATTTCATTTAATAACTGACAACTAATTCATTTACTATCATTAAAAGCGCATGATCTTGAGTCAGATTATGGTAAGTGGCTTTTCTTTGAATAGCATGCCCAAAGGATTCGTGATGAAGTGATTTATGATTTGCTTACGTAACTTCGCAGATCGCACCATCGCAAATCGCGCCATCGCAAATCGCACCATCATAGATTGCACCATCGCAGCGATCGCAACATCGTAGGTTGCAGAAGTTTGATGTTTGCCAAATCTTTCCAGTTCATTTCTGCGATATGCGATCTTGCGATCGGTGTTATCGTAGATCGGTAAATCTTGAAGTTTTCTCCTTATGAGTATTACTTCATTACGATGCGATGTTATGCTTAACATGAGGGTCTTGCACATATTGATATTATAGAGAAATGGAGGCATTTCCTATCTTTTTTGCAACATGGTTTTAAAGATATTTCCCTTATTGTAGACTTAGGTTAAAAATATTCAAAAGACCTTTCTATGCTTACGATGGTAACCTTATTTTGAAGAAAGGGAACTCTTGTTTTTTTCTTAAAAATTTAACTAAGGGTGCCCATTCATTTAGTATTTTGGACAACACTTAAATGAACAAGGGGGGGGTGGGGGTGTTGCTGGCCACAACACCTCCCAAGGAGGAACTACGGTCATCGACCAACAAACTTTTCTCTCCAACAGTTCAAAAGTTACGTGAAGCATTTTGATGATCCATGGAAGCCCTCATTCGCTTCAAAATATTGGAGTAGGCCTACTAAAAGACCCTATATTAATGTGGACTTTTGCCCTACCGCCTCCAAAAAATCTGGCGGAAGTGGCCACGGTGGGAACCTGCAACATGATATCTTCTAGATTAAGAAGATTCCTGAACATTTTGTCAGCATGGATCATAGCCCTAATAGAAATATTGTAGCAATCAATTTTCTTGGCCTGGGGGGCAAATTGAAATCAACGCTCATCGAGTATTTGGATAGATAGGTCTAAGGAATATGGTACCTCTTCAGATCCTTGGTCGCATGTACATTCTACAGAAAAAGGAACCATTAAGTAAATAATGATAGGAGAGGCACCATGGAAAGATTACAACCATCGTTCCCATCTTCCATATTACAACGAAGATTATTCCAGCGACCTTAATCATCCTTCAGTTTTTTATTTTCTATGAAATACTGTAAATACAATGGATTCTGAGGACAATTCTTACCTCGTGTCGACCTTGTTAAAAAATGAAACAAGGAGCTATGAGGATAGTTCTTTTACTGTGTCAACCTCATTAAAAAATGAAACAACTCCCATTCCAAATCAAGTCTTTGATTACAATCTTGTAAAATCCAGGTCAAGTCTTTCAAAGATCTCGAAGGTAAACTTTCACTCCAACCACTGCATTGAATGCAATGAAGCTTGGGGGGCATGCACCTCAATTTGTGTTATTATGCTGGGGGCATGCACACTTATCATGAGCAGTGTTACCAAAGAGTTGAAGCTCTTTAAAAAATAAACCCGCCACAAGCAGTGTTACCACATGGTTAAAGCTCATTAAAAAATAAACCTGCCACGAGCAGTTTTTACGTGGAGTTCAAGCTCGTTAAAAATTAAACATAAGCAATGAGAAAACGTTTCCGCCAGAGTTTAAGCTTATTAAAAAATGAACCAATTTCCGGTAAATAGCCTGTGAATGCATTATCATCAGCTTTTAATCCTTGGTCATGTTCTCATCATCACCTCCACTTTTTAGCCGATCATACACCTCCATTTGATTGTTTACCCATTTGAGGAACAGCTGCGACGAGTGATCTTGCTATCCATCCTTCTGACACTGTCATGATTGGAAAATTCCAAACCTTACCTGGAATCAGCTGCTACCGAAAATTATCACTCGTTCCTCACCTGACTCGTAAAATATGAAAATATTGTAGAGCAATTGGCCTTTCTGGCTCGTTAAAGTCATCGGAAGTGCTATCCCTCCTCTATATTTTAATCTTTTTGGACCTCATGGATTATTACACAAAAAGATCGAGCACTTGTCTTGTTTGGCTCGTTAAAACTATCGAAAATTCATCCCTTTCGTATTATTTTACGCTTTTTCGGACTCAAGGGATTATATGACGAAAAAGAATCATTGGAGTTTCCTTCCCATCCTTTTTCAGACTCTCTAAAAATGAAAAAGGACCGAGTTATCATTTTCGTTAAACTCGTTAAAACCAATAGCGGCAAACTTGTCCAAATGGACGAGAATGAGTTTCATTGTCGCTAGGCTCATTAAAACATAATGACGGGTTCGCCTGAAGGGCAGATTATAGAAAAAGCATATGTTATCCTCCTTAAGCTTGATAAAAATAAAGAGGTACTAGTCAGCAATGACTAGGGAAAATTGGGAAGAAAACTTGAAGAAACTTTATTGGTAGCAAGTTTCTCTTGAACATGACACTTTCACTCCGTCTGAGTCGGGTTGGGTTATTCCATTCACCGGTCATATCACCATTGTTCTGTCACACCATCCATCTTTGGGGTTAATGCTACCAATCCATTGTCAATGTCGCTGATATGTTCAAGAGAAGTTGCTCAAATTATTCACCTGTGTCTCATCCGTTGCAATACATTCACGCTCCATTCTTTCATGACCGCCACCCTGAACCCTGTATCGTCAAATCGTTTTCACCTCCAAAATCATTTGATCCATTCTGTGTCGTAGATGTTGGATTCATTAAGACCATCCTAGGACGGGTCACTTCTTGTCGACATCAGCTCATTATCCAAGAAGTCGACCTAGGAACAACCCCTTTTGGTACTTTGAAGCTTGCATGCCTCAATGGCAAGTTTCTCACTTTCGGTGACAGGTTTACGTCAATGGCCTTCGACCAAGAGATTTTGCGTGGTGTCTGACACCAAGTCCCTTTTTAACACCACGTGAATTGTACTATAGTACATTGAGGATCATTGTCATTATTGGTGATTCCTCTCGCGCCTGTTAACAGCTTACATCATTGGCTGGTAATCAGGCAATGTCTTTCCATGTTCGACTCTAGAACATCTTTCACGTGGATTGACTTGTACTCCAAGTGAATATTGAACGAGTTTTGAAGACCCTAGATCTAGTTTCATCCATCAAGGCTGCGATATATTCATGAATATAAGGACATCAAATGTACATCATTGCTGAACAGATGATCATCCAAATCAAAGGATGATGACTCCATCCAAATTAGCAGTCTTCTACACAGACGGTTGTCTGTCTTATGTACATGAAAATGAATTTATAAAGCTAAGCATGGGAATGCCCGCCTCATCTAGATCATGAAAAGTATTATTAAGATAATGTATTCTATTGTATCTTATTACAGGTTGCCTTCCAGCTCGAGAAAACTTCAGATCCTCATGATAAATCATTTCACCCAACATCAAAAGATTAACAACCTCATGCTTTAGGGGGTGACTGTTATAAAAAATTTTGGGCACCGCAACCCAAATCATAAATGTCCATAAACTAAGGGCTCCTAAGTCCCTAAAAGTGTTACTTCACTCCCTAAAGGAATAAGTTCAGCTGATTACATCATCTCCCAGAAGTTTTCCACAGAAAACTGCTTAGAACTACTCAAAACAGGACCATACAGAATGCCCAGTGCAGAGGGTGCTATGCAGATCACCTACTTAGTGTAAAGGGTGTGATGCATACTGGAAAGCCCTTCTGTATGGTACGATTGGTGAAAATGGACAAATGGTAGAGACAGTTTGCGAGGTGGAGGATCATAGAATCTTCCAGAAACTTCTCCTCTGACACTTGCCTCTCTGAATTTACCCAGGGATGAGTAAGAGATCATCAATCTCCAAGTGGAATCAAGAGCTATCAGAGAGAGGACACTAATCAAAAACCCAGAAGCTGACTCACCCCCCTACAATAATCTATATACGGATCCCTCATCATAGAGATCCGGAGTCTGGAACCTTGTATCTTGTAGAGAAGTGTTGTTGGTTTCCTGGTGTAACATCATAGTGTTGGGTGATCTAAGCTTTGCATGAGGTGAAGAAGGGCTTTCTTGCTGGAGGATGATGCTGGGTCAGAACAATTGGTTGTAATCCTCTTTACTATTCTTGATATTAATAAAGCTATTTAATTTTTCTTCCACATTCTTGTATGATTGATTGTATATGAATTTGTGTGGTCAATACATATCTGGTTCTATATTGTTTATGACTATAGATCCCTGTTCTTCGATAGTATTATGCTGCTTTGATTCCACAGGTGCTCTTTGAAGCTGGGTAGACGAAGAAGAAGTGGCGAAGATCTATCAGAAAGGAGAGGAACCAGGCAAGGAACCAAGCACAAGACTGAGGTTGGTGTCCTTTGTTCCCCTCTTATATACTTCTGATCAAGGGAAGCGAAAACAGTTTTAACTTGTTTGTTTCTAAGATAGTTACCAGTCTTAGTGGGAATAGAAACTCCAAGTGGACACTATTCCCGATAACACTTAGGTTTCTGTTTTATTCCCAGGTTGCATTCTTTTATGTCTGATCTTAAAGGCTCCATCTTTGGTTTCCTAGCTACATCATTTGAATCAAATAGATCTTCTAATGGTACTAATCCCTTAGGTAGAAAGTTATTTTCAAGGTTTAAAATCTCAAAATCATCATTAACTAGTTCTTCTATTGCTACTTTTTCTAAGTTATCTATTTCTACTTTAGTGAATGTAGTGGGTTTATTTACATCTAAATAATTTATATCTATTTCAATATCCATGGTGTCATCTACTGTACAATCAATAACTATGTTATAGTTTTGGAATTCTCCCTCAGCATTCATAAAATCATAGATTTGAGAATCTTGTGAAAAAATCTATGAATATTTCAGATTATTAGGTATAACAGGCCCGTGTCTCACCTCTACAGTGTAGTGGTGATCGGGCTGAAAAGGTAATCTATAAGTGCTAGCAAAAGTAGGAAAACTATGAGCTTGCATGTTCTATTTCCTAGGAACAGTAGAAAAATTAATTTCAAGAAGTTCTTTAATGAGATCTAGGACAGTTTCTCTATATTGGCTAAGTCTAGGATTATTCACAGAATACTCTCCTCTAATTTGTTTTATGATCAATTCAGAGTCTCCCATGATGGAAACTCTCTTGACTCCAAGCCTTCTTACAATTTGCAATCCTAAGATTAAGGCTTCATTCTCTGCCATGTTGTTTGTGCATTTAAAGTTTAATCTAAAGGCATGACCTTCAAAATGGTTATTTTCCATGTTATGAATCCAAACTCCTACACTTGCTCTTAATCTGTTCATTGAACCATCAAAGTCTAAGTGCCATCTAGATTCATGAAATATATTTTCACTCTTAGGTTCTTTATGTTCTTGTTTAACAACTGTGTTATTGTCCTTCTCAGTGTCAGAATTACATAAGATGAAAGAATCCATATCAGAATGTATAGAATAAATATGATAGTTCTATGGTTTAACTGTACTATTGACCATGTATTTCATTAAATTTTCTCTATAAATCTTTTTGGGCTGACCAAATACTAAAATTGTGGCATAAGACATGTCTAACTATATAGACCCCTATAATTTTTCTCCCCATGAGTGAGACAATAACTTTCCATACTTTGCAAAGATATCAGCAACTACAATATCCATGGCAATACTTTTACCTGGGTATTGAACTAGAGTAACACACAAGTCTTTTATTAGGCCCAGGAATTTGAATTTGCTAGAATCAAAAGAGAATAGATATTTGTATGGTCTGGTTATATCTAAATCTAATGTTTCCATGATTGCTTTTGGCATTAAATTGTGAGATGCTCCTGAATCTAACATAGCATTGTGCAAAATTTGATCATGAATAGTCAATATAATATAGAATGGAGGAAAGCCATTTTGTTCATGTTTACCATTTACCTCTGGACCAAAGGTTAATTCTGGTTGGTAATCATTTATATTAACAAAGTCTTCTCCTTCATCTATATTCAGTGTTTCAGTGATTTGGGCTTTATAGGAATCATTTCTTATCAATTCTATTAAAGGAACTGATATTTTTGATTTGGCAATTTCATTTTGGATATTAAATGGAGTCTTTGTTTTGCCTGACTAAATGAATTCCTCCTTGGCAATTGGAGTTTGTGTATTTTTTTCTATTTTATCCTCAATTGGTAATTCAGTTTGTGTTTGGATGTTTGTTGCTTTACTATCTTCAATTCCTTAATTTGGAATAGTTTGGGAAATGGTTGAAATCTGAATAGCTTTTGAAGCTCGAGGATTAGTTGGTCTTTGGTCATCCTTTGATGTTTTCACAGCAACTAATTTTTGAATATCAGCTGAAGTTTTGACAGAAGTATCTGTGATGTCTACAATTTTTTGACTGGCTGCAATCTTTGGAGTGAAATTTTTTTGGGTTTCCCTAGAGAGAATTTGTAGCACTTTGGCTGCAGGAGCTCCCACTGTTTTTATGGTTTGCGTTTGGAAAGTTTTATTAGTAGAGGCTTCTGTGTTTTTCCTACTCCTATGGTTGTATTGCTTATGAACTTCATTAATAGCAAAATCATAACCTTGTTTATAATCAAAAGACTCCTTAGATTGTAACTATGATTATTGTAACATGCATAATTCTTGTTCTTCTTGGGTAAGAAAAATAGTATTACCATCATTTATTCCCATTAAGTTAATCTGAGTGTCTTCATATTGTTCATTTTGGTGAGAACTTTCAACATAGTTTTCTTGGAAAGGTGGTCTAATCTATTGATCAGGTGGCCCTTCTCTAGGCTTTCCAGTGTTGGGATTCTTCCTAAAATTAGGATTTCTTATTTGAGGGCCTTGTTTATTATTATCCCATTGTGGTCTTCTTTCCATAATTTCTAATCTATCCACTAAATTTTATAAAATTTTAGCAAAAGTATCCATATTATCATCTAAAGTGGATGGTTCTTCCTTAATGGTTACCCTCCGATCATTTCTCATTCTAGCTCCTTTGGCCAACAAGTTAGCTTCTACAATAACTGCATCAACCTGTATTTTTTCTAAAGTTGGAGGGTTTCTTTCTCTCAATTGGTAAGACATATCAATGTCAAAAACATCAAGGAATTTTATTAATGCCAATTCTGGTGGAGGTTTGATATTTGGAGGGATTGCATTGTCAATACTCTTAAACCTAGTACAATTGTCCTGAACAGATTCATTAGGATTTCTTCTACTATTTTCATATTCAGATAATATTTGTAAAGGGTTTTTCTTCCTTTCCCGTCTATTGATGAACAATCTATGGAAAGTAGGTAAATCAACAATATGACTAGAAAGTAAACCTTTAAACCATTTCTTGACATCTCATGCTAGTGTTTGTGCAAATAATCTCATTTGTACATATTCTTCATCAATTTCATGTAATTCAAGGTAATCATTCATTTTATTTACATGTTGTTGTGCAGTATATTGATGAGTACCATCAAACTGAAAGATTTTACTCTAATAGTCTTGGGGCATGGCATGTAATTAAGCTGGTAAGGTCAAAGGAGCATATCTGGCAGCCATGGCTAAGATTCTAGCTTGGCTAGGAGGTAAAGTCGTAGTGCTTGAAGATGAAATTGAAGGGCTTACTAGTGAGCTTGAAATATTTGGAGATGGAAATAAAACTCTGGATTGAATATGGAGCTTGGGAATGAATGATTATGTGGAATGAGGTGTAGTGGAAATAATAGGTGAGGTGGTACTAAATAAAGATGAATTTACATATTCTAAAGGAATGGTAGAAGGCTTAGTAGTAGTAGCAATTAGGGAAAATAATTCAACTAAATGTTGAAAATAATATCCATCTATGTGTCTTATGAAATTTGAGGTTAAAGCATCAAGTTTGTTAAAAGTGTCTAGAACATGTTGATCTAAATCAGGATGTATAGTAGTCTTATTTGATTCAATAAATTGAAAAAAGTATGGTCTATTACAGGGTCATGAATGGAAGTTTCAGATTTGGTATGAAACAATGAATTCTCAAATGATAAATCAAATTGAAGATCCTCTAAGTTTGATAACTCTTTAGGAAGTGAATTTTCTTTGGTTAGGTGACTAATGCTTTCTTCGCTTTCCACGTTATTGTTTTTTCTCAAGATTTTGTCTTGAGTATCAACAATTATAGCAGGGTTTGGATCTGGATGTGCCCTGGTATAGTATGTACCTTTGGAAGCCAGATTTTTTTTTTTTTTTTAATGAAATATTTTACAACCCTAAATGGCCCTAAGGTGCAAATATGAGATTTAGGATTTGCTTTAAGGTTTATTGAACTAAGGACTCATTCCCCAATATGGTCACCACTATGTTATCACTCTAAAATTTCCCTAGGGTTGTCATGAAAGAAATAATAGAGGTAACCACAAACCTACTTTTGACATTAGGATTTAGCCTTCCTAATGCTCAGAGAGGGCTCTCTCTTAATAAGTTAACTTTGTTGAGTTAATTGATTTTAGGCTAGTTATGTTAGCTTGATTGGGTTTTGATTTGGTGGTGGAATCACTGATTCAGATGGATAGATAAATGTGTTTTTATCAATGGGCCATGGAGTCCCAATTGTCAAGAAAACAAGACTGAATCAAATTCTAAAGATAGTGTTCACAATGCAAGGTAGCTGAGTAATTTCAGATATTTTAGGATGGATGGATAAGTGTTTTCTTCAATCAAGGTCAAGGAGAAGTCAAGGATTCCTCAAACTGGATAATGAAGGAAATTAAGGAGGTCAATCGAAACTAGGGAGCAATGAAGAATTCCCTACTCTGTATATGAGAAGAAAACAAAAAAATGAATAACTCTTCAACACAAAGTATACTTAAAAAAATTCTGAAGTAAAATTCCAATTATTTCATTTAAATTTGAAAACATGTATGTATGTGAAAAAATTAAGAAGATAATAGTTCAATAAATGAATGATACTTCACTAAAGTGGCCCAACACACGAATCCTATAATGCAATGCATTTATTACTCAAACCAATCTGATTACTTTAAAATGTTTACAATAAACCCTCAGGTTTTCATATCAATGTAACTATAGAAATGTTCAACAAACCACACTCTATACTTCAAATTATGAAGTATTTATACAAAAATAGTTACAAAATATCCTAAATTGTTTTAGGAATTATTCAAGGAAAATAAATATGTTCATGCAAGAAAATAGAGACACCTAGGAAACTAAAAGGCTAGCTATCACTTCTTTTACTGATTTTGTTTTTTATGCTTTGATCTTTTGCTGCTTTCTCTCCTTTGTTGTTGCTCTACACTAGTTATTCTTTTACTTTGCCTTTTGACTGATCCTTCATCTGACACTCTTTCACTTAGTTGATCTGTTATTTTACATTCACTCCTCTATATTCATTGTTTACATTGCATTTTTTTACAGTAAATCATTTAATTTCTCCCAAGTCTCTGTATCTGCTAATTTAATATTTACCATTCTTCTGTAGACTTCATCAACTTCTGTATATTTTGAACTGCTGGGCTTGTTTATAAAAAGATGTTTTACCTCATGTTGAAGGTAAAAGAGGTCCTCAAAAGTTTTGTAAAGAACCTTTACTATAGGCATTCCTTTCATGGAGGAACTATTGGCTTGTTCCTTTGCCACTTCTCTGATTCTCTTGTCATAGTCTTCATGTTGAATTAACCTATTATTAATTACCAATGGATTAGGGATACCTTTCTGCCTCAAAGCATAAAATTTCACCGTAACCTTGACTATTTCTAGTTCCATTGTTTGACACTTGTCCTCAAGCTGCATCATTAGGTTCCTCTTAGTGATTACCATCTTCACCTCTAGTATAGTGCCAATTCTGTCCGCTATTCCAAGCTCCTGCAATTCATATTTATTCTTTGAGTTAAGGAACTAGATTATTCTAGAGGCTTCTTCTGGCATATTTCCAATTTCGGCCTTAACCCTTTGAATTGCTTCACTAGCCCCTTTGACTAAATCATTTTGTTCAAAGATCACCTGTATAGATGGCCAAATGTAATTGAATGATTCAACGATATTAGCCCATAAAATTTCTTTTGCTTCGGCTAGTGGCTCTTTCAATGTTAATTCTTTTTCCAGCTTCCCAATCTTTTGATTCAACTAGTTTGTCTTCTAAATTTCATTCTTATGCATAATTTGAGTCAATTTCTTCTCATCCTCTATACTTTTGATTTGTTACTTAAGTATAGTTATTTCAGTGGTCTGGATGGACATATCCTCCATGGCTTTGACTAGTTTGGTTACTTCATCACTAGGATGAGCTGTTACTGTTGTTGAACCTATTGTTGATGTAGTTACTGTTGCAGCTGGAAGTGTTGTAGCTAGTGTAGCTGTTGGGGCCAATGAAGCCACCAAAGTTGAAGGAACTGCTATAGTAACTGTAGGAATAGCAATGACAGTGGTTGTCTCAACACTGGATTGTTTCAATTGTATTAAATTTTCCAATTCATTCTCCATTTCTTTTAATAGAGCATTTAGTTGGAGAATGAGGTCCATCATTTCATCTTTCTAGCCTTGGCTCTCTAGAACCTCCTTGGTCTGTGGATTTTCAGAAGGAGGAACTTCAGTTGTTTCTTCAGTTCAACAATGTCTTCATTTTTCTTCTTTATGAGCTTTCCTGCAACCTTAATGTCATTTTGATTATATCCAATCTCAATAATCAAGTCTTCTAGTGACTTGATTCTATTACCTTTTGCCTGTGAGGATGATTTCTCTAGCTTAAACTGTGCTGTGATGTTGTCTAGAGAATTTTGAAGTTTTTGAACACTCATGGCCTTGTTGGTCATCATTGAGTAGATCATTTCTCTTGCCTACTTATGAAATTCAATTTGATCAATAGGGTGAACATCCCTGGCCAAAACTTCAAATTTCGTTTTCCTATAGTCTACTGATGATTTAGGCTACTGGACTATAGGCTACAAAAAGGTCATTTGAATTTTACCAATCTTAATGTCAAAATATGACATCAGCCTATTCTAATTGTTGGGAGTATGTTTGAAATATTGGGCATATGTTTCAGCCTTTAATGCCTTATTCCTTAATTTGATCTCTTTATACTTCTCCTTTATGTCCTTTCCTCATCTACTGGTTTGCTTGATGAAGAAACCTCTAGGCTAAGTTGTTTTTGAATGATTTGGGTATTAGAGGTGGAAGGTTGATGAGTTTCCTCTGAAAGTAATGCCGATGTATTTTCTCTAACCATTGTTTCTCTATCAATGATTTGAAGTGTCTCAACTATCCCAACTATCTTTGCTTGCTCTTCTTGCTCATTTACAGGATTTAGCTTGGGTTTCTTCTTGTGCATGATTTCAAATCTATCATGTGTTGTATCTATGCCTAAACAAGAACCTTCTTTCCTAGTCCTCTTGGTACTTTTGTCCTGCAGGGCTGGAGTATGCAAAATGGAACTAGTATCCATCTGTTTATCCATATCTATCAAGGTATTTTCCAACCATTCTGGCTGGTTGGCATATTTTTCAATATCTACCCTAGACTCATGCATAAAAGGGCTTAATTTGAATTTGAGCCTTAGTTATTCTATGAATGCTAAAAGGTCATACTACCATTTAAAACTTCTACTGAACTTCATTTCCTGTAAACACTTCTCTGCTTCTTCTCTAGCCTCCCTATTATTACAAATAAAAGGACCAAGTTTGTTTTTTTATCTTGAATTGTGTTTTCTTCCTAGCTAATAGGAAATTCACATCACCTTAGTTTATAATATACCTGATATATTCTAATGAAAATATCCTCATGGAAAGATATTTGGGCAGCTTGTAGGGAGTGAGCTAGCATCCATGTATTCTAATTTCAATGTGGTCCTAGTATAGATAAAAATCTCCTATTCTAGTGTTCTTAGACAACTACAAAAATATTCTCATCTCATCACTGACCCTGGGTTGATTACTACTCATCATATTTACAACTGCATGCAAAAAGGAATCAATGAACTCTTTGTAACTGAAAACAGTGGAATACTTTTGGATTAAGGGTGGCCAAAAGATGACTAGTCTAGGATGGCCCTTAGTGTCCAGCTTCTAGATATTGACTGGAAACTTATCTGATTGGAAATACAAGAGCATGTGGAATAATACTGAAGAGTATTTGAATACTCTTTCATTTGGCAATCTGATCAATTAATCATGGATTCTGTCTACCAAGAACTGGGAAAAATTGAAAATTTTAGTCGGAGGCTTGCCGGGGAAAAAAATAGAGAGGAAAGAAAGAATAAGATCATCTACATGCTCATTTGTAGTGTATCCTAGAATACAAGAGAGCATGGTCACAATTTGTCTGGCCTCTCAGAGAAAATGGTAGCAGAGTATGGGGCAGTGTCTGTAGGGGTATGAGACTCTTCTAGAATGAAAGTCTAAAATATTTGAGTCCTCTTGGGAAGGTCCAGCTTCAAATAGAGTTCAAGTAGGTATTCAAAGGAAAATATGGTTTCATTTGGGTTTGGCTAGATCTGCAACATTTGGTTTATTGACTCTGTAATGATTGTAAACAAAATCTGTTGGCTAGGAGACACTATGGCTCTTTGGCTTTGGATATAGCAGTTTGGCATAGATGGATGACTTCAAGGAACTAGTATACCTATGGGAACAATTATTTGTGCTAAAAGGTGTCTTTTAAAACTTCTAATTGCCTCACATTAATTATCAACCTCGGTAAGTCTTTTTATTCCAAGAGTTCACACAATATGTGCAAGCTATAAATCCAGAATGTAATGGTTTAAAATAAGTTATTAAATTCAATACAAGAGTAAACATATGAAATCATAAATCTCAATCTTGTAACTTTAAATGAAATGATTCATCTAAGCATCATGACTCAATCTCAAACAAAACTGTAATTAAATCTTAATCAAACAAATTCAAATGATGATAAACTGAGAGCACTGTAGCATTAACTAAGCTCTTTCGAATGGACTTAAACTACTGGATAGAAGGAAAGCATTTAATCAATCACGCTCTATTCTTTAATTAACTAGAAATGATTCTTTAACTGATAACTAATTCAATCCACGATATGAATTAAATAAAACCAACTAGGATTGCGCATTAATGAAATGAATACCAGAAATCCAAATTAACGAAAATAAATCAACTCCAAAATTGTAAAGCAGAATAAACTTGCAGGAAATGGAAAATGCATAAAACAAGGAACAATAGTAAGATCCACTAGAGACCGAGGCCTAACCACTAGCGAACGCTGCTTAGCTATTTCAAAATATCATAATGAACAACAACGCAAGTTGTATATTAATCATCAAAGTCAGTTTTCATTACAATACGATCTTGTTTTTCAGGATCACACTTCTATAAATTAAAATTACAATCCAAGTAAAAGATGAGAGATCCCTCTTTAGTCTTCCCTTTTATAGTCAAAATGAAAAAGATAAATGTGTTCCCTCAGGATCAGGAGATCCTAAGGGATCCACAACTAAATGTTATCTTCAGACAATTCTTCTATCTTGCGCTGATCTTCTTGACTCGTTCCTTGGTTTGACTGCACACGACGTGTCTCATTTCCCTCAATTAGCTTTTTCTATTCCGACTTTGGAACAACAATTGGTCCTTATTTTGTTTTTCTACATAAAAAGTAATAATATTTAGTTTGGTTGGTAAAATCGTATCAAGAGTAGTTTTATTCATTCCTTATCTAAATCCTATCAATATGTTATTATATCATGGCACAAAATGGATAAGGAAGGAGGATAAAGACAATAATAAAGAGTAAATACATACCTATTGCAAGGCTCAACAATATATTAGTCAATGGGAGGTGTTCAACTTCCAGGTGAGGGGTTCGCAAAGGTTTTTCATTTAGAATGCTTTGGGAATCCATAATTTGGTTTTTTCTATTGAATTATTGTTTATCTAGCTTAAGAAGTAAGCTCAGGACTTCTGGAACAATGGGAAGGGTGAATATAGTCTGGAGAAAAGGGTTTGTCAAAATGCACAATACGTTTCTTCAGTGTGGTAAGTTCTTTAATTAATTTAATTAACTAAACTTTTATAATTACTATGCAAAGCTTAAGTATAAGGTTGTTCTAGTTCTTTCAAGAATACCTTGAAAAATGGAGTTTTTGTGTGCAGTCAGGGTTCTGTGGTAGTAGCAGAGCTTTTTGAGACTTCAATTGCCTGTGTGCTGCTTGAAATTCTAAAGTTTGTCACGTCTTCTAGTTGGAAGTGAGGTTAAAATGGTTGAGCATAGCTTCGGGGTTCAAAATTTGTTCTGTAGAGGTTGTTTGTAACAAAATAACAATGAAAAGGGTAAAAGGGCATCTTTTTGGCTTTTATCCAACAATGGTTAACATTTGGGCATGAGATTAAAGTATGAATAGTGGGCAGTTTCATCCTACACGGGGAGGCAATTTTATGGCATATTGCACTGCTTTTGAGTGAAAGGGGGTATTTTCTTAGAGCACATGATATAACATGGGGCTGCCACATAGCAAAAGAGCGCTTGGGAAAAACCACAAATCTCACATTCTTCTGGGATTTTAATAGTCAGATGATGGGAGCGCGTGATATGGATATGGGTCATCGGATTTGGGAGTGTTTGATCGGATGGCTATCATGTGACAGAGTTGTGAGGGCGAAGTCAGGGTGTGGTTGAGAAGGTCGTGGGATAAATAATGTGGTGGGTTACATATTTTCAAAGGTTTAGTGAGGGTCAGGGATTTATACAGTGGTGGGTCAATATACATAAAGTGGGACTGTAGGTTAGCAAATAACTTAAGATAAGGGGTCTAGTGGGTTTTGAAGGGAAAGGAGAAACTAATAAGGGGAAAATTATTTTTAAAGGGTAATGTCTAGGGAAAAATGTAAAATCAAGGGGAAACAGGGTTAAAATGAAGGGAAAGGGTTTTTACAATGGGAATATGTTAAAACGAGAGGAAGTGAAAGGGAAGTGTCCTTTGGAATCAAGAAGGGGAAATTAGTGAATGAAAAGTAATGAAGCGATAATGGAGGAAAACTTAGATATGTAAGGGTTTGAGTGAAATGAGGGGAAATTAGTGAATGAACTTTAGTGCTTAGGCCTAAAATCATATAGAACATGTTTAGGATAAATACCTAAAGTACTACAACACTTTTGTGAATGTCCTGTTTCCTTTGACAGTTCCTCCTACACCTGAAACATAGGATTAAGCATAATGAAGGTGCATTTGAGCTTGCAAACTTGTGCACTCCAAAACCTCTTTTACCTACCCTTTATTTACCTAGCATTTTCTCTTCATTCATTGGGTGCATTTGAGCTTGTTGTTAGGTCCCTATACTACTAGCGTAACCCCTTATTGTTATTAGTACAACCCCCTTATTATGTTGTTGTGCCCATGTAGTCCCCATATTGTTCTTATTGTACCCCATAGAAGCCCATTATTGTTATTATTGTGCCCTTACATTATTATTGTTATGTCGACTCTGATTATATTATGACCGCTTAGACTCCTATATATAGAAAGGAGGTTTTGTCATTTGTATGATCCAAGAATTGTTCATTTGTGTAATGTAAAGGAGGTTTCCCCCTCAAAGAGGCTGAATTCTAGGGTTTCGCTACTCCAAATAGGCCATCGTGGCATTTATTCTATAACGTTTTCAATATGAAGTTTTAGAAGATACAAAAGAAACCCATTTGAGAAGAAATCAGTCTGAACCTCACATCCAAATTTCAGATATTTTCACTCTATATTTTCGGCGATATGATTTCAGGAAGTTAGGTTTTTTGCAAGCTCCAGAACTTCCTCTAAAATAGGTCATCATGGGATTTTCACTATAACTCTTTTGCTACGAAGTGTCAAAAGCTAAAACAAAAACCCATTTCAGATTAAATCAGTTTAAACCTTGGCTCTAAATTTTAGATCCTGTTTTGCTATATTTTCATAGATATAATCTAAGGACGTTAGGGTTTTGGCAGACCCCCAAATTACATTCCAAACAAGTCACCTTGAAAAAATTGTCATAACTTTCGCTCTAAGCATCAGATTGAATTTTTGTAAAAAGTTGTAGAAAGAGTACATACTGTGGTGTTCTGTGCATAATCTTTAGATCTGAACGTCAAAACAGTGACACGTGGCACATCGTACAAGTTCGCTCTACTGAAACATTATATAATCAGGTCATCTTAGGAGATTGGGCACAACCCTTTCTTGGAGAATCAAATTCAGATCAAACTTGCGGGGTTAGAAAGAGGACTGATAGGGCTACTGTAAATGAAAATTTTAGAACTTTGAGATCTGAAAGTATAGAGCTACAATCATTTCAAGATCGAGCTCCTAAAATCAAGAAAAGACAATATGAGGAAGTTTGATGGCAAGGATCCGGTAAATTGGATACTACAGATGGAGAAATATTTTGATCTACATGGTGTAACACTATAGTGTTACAAAAGGTATGTGTTTCATATTCATATTTAGAATCGGATCAATTTTTATGGTATAAAGAGCTTTGTTCTTGTAAACAACCTATTATGTGGTCAATTTTCACGGAGGAAATGATAGCACATTATGAGGATACAAAGAGCAACACCTTCTTTAGAGAAACACCCCAGCAATTGGAAGAAAAAAGAGAGAAAGGGCTTTGTTGCAAAGTGGAAAGAAAAATTATGGCGACAAGGAAGTCTACCCGTCATGACTATAAAGATGGAAGTGTTGTTTCTCCTGGCCTTCCACAACCTACAAGGGTTACACCACAATGATTGGAAGAAAAAGGAGAAAAAGGGCTTTGTTACAATTGTGATAACAAATACATTAAATGTCATAAGTCTGCTGAGAAGAAATTATTTTACAATGATTGTGGAGAGGAGGAAGAAAAGGATCAAGAAATGTCAAAATAAGAGTATATACACCAAGAACCAACCCCAGAGAAAGATGAAAGGAATCTGACCATACCATGTAAAGCATTGGAAAGAATTATCACTCCTAAAACTCTCAAGCTAGAAGGACATATCAAGAAGGAAAAGGTTCAAGAAGTGAAAGATCACATCCATAAAGAAGAAATGAATCTGACCATATCTTTTAATGCATGGGACGAAATTACCACTCTTTAAATTATCAATATATAAGGACATATCAGGAAGAAAAATGTTCGAGAATTGAAAGATCACATCGAGTCTCAAGAAATCAATCCGACCATATCTTGTAATACATTGGAAGAAATTACCACTCCTCAAACTATCAATATAGAAGGACATATCAAGAAGAAAAAGGTAAGGGTGTTGATTGATTTGGGTAGTATCCATAATTTTATTGATTGTAAGATAGCCAAGGAATTTAATTTCTTCCTATATCAAGCACTGGAGTGTGAAGTGATGGTTGCAAGTGGAGGAACCACAAATTTCTCTAGAAAGTGTGATAAGCTATCCATGGGAGAATATGTATGGAATATCCCAATGCTTTCTATTCCAATGGGTGGTGCTGATGTTTTACTAGGAGTCCAATGGCTACAATCTTTGGGTATGATAGATTTTAATTTTCAAGAACTTTTCTTGATTTTTTTTTTGGGAAGGAAAGGAAGTTGAATTGAGGGGTATCAAAGGAAAACCATGAAAGACAATCAACTCTAACAACATGACAAAGCTTCTAAATAAAGAACAATGAGGTGTAATTGCACAATTATGTTCACTAGAGGATCCCACATTGAAATCATGTATTTCTCCAAATATCTAAAATGTTTTGGACAATAATTCCAAGGTATTTGAGACTCCCAATGGCCTCCCACCTATTCGTGATAATGGTCATGCTATTCATTTGATTCCATGAAGTGTTCCTCAAAACATCGGGCCTTACATATATCCATAGTCCCAAAGGAATGAGAACTCGTTCAAAAGTTGCAGAAGATCCCAGTTCAAACAATATTGCGAGAACTTGACAAGGAAGGAAAAATCATATTCAAACCTAAAGCAGTCACAAAATTGAGAAATCGAAATCATGTGGAAGAACTTACCTCGCTGAAGATTCCACATGGGAGGACAAGAATTTATACAGAAGCAGCAAGAACTACTCAAGCCTTGAGGACAACACTTTTTGAAGGAGAGGGGCATGTTAGGTCCCTATACTACTAGTGTAACCACTTATTGTTATTAGTACAACTCCCTTATTATGTTGTTGTGCCCATGTAGTCCCCATATTGTTATTATAATGCCCCATAGAAGCCCACTATTGTTATTATTATGTTTATACAGAAGCATCAAGAACTACTCAAGCATTGAGGACAACAATTTTTGAAGGATAGGGGCATGTTAGGTCCCTATACTACTAGTGTAAACCCTTATTGTTATTAGTACAACCCCCTTATTATGTTGTTGTGCCCATGTAGTCCCCATATTGTTATTATAACGTCCCATAGAAGCCCACTATTGTTATTATTATGCCCTTACATTATTATTGTTATGTCGGCTCTGATTATATTATGATCCCTTAGACTCCTATATATAGAAAGGAGGTCTTGTCATTTGTATGATCCAAGAATTGTTCATTTGTGTAATGTAAAGGAGGTTTCCCCCTCGAAGAGGCTGAACTCTAAGGCATTCAACTATCTTTTCTATCTTTTTTTGAGTTGGTTTCATAACACTCGCTAATCCTTGATTTCTTTTTCTTTGATAAGAAAACTATCTAAGTCTAACCTTATAACTTCTAAGGGCTTATATTAAAATGATGAGCTCCTTATTATTCTCTACCTAACTACTAATCCATCAAGGTTAAATAGTTTGGTTGGATCTTCATTCTCTATCTATCAACGTGAAATTTAAAGCATGAAAGAATCAACATTAAACTATTTGACCATCATGGATTGAGGCATTTTTCACAAGCTACACACAATCTTATTTTTGCAAGGCAAAGTTAAAGGTAGTGGCATTTGAATTTGCATCACTTTCAAAATCAATTTTAATCTCTTTTTGGTGGGGTGCATATTTTATTTTATTTATGATCCTTTTCTTTTAGTCCTTTGATTTCTCTTTTTGCACTTACCCTGTTTACATTTTTTATTTTTAATATAGGAAAACATTTTACAGAAAGCAAAATTATATACAATATTACAAGACTAATCATAGCCAATTCAAAATTGTGAATCCTATTACTATAGGACCCTAACAGGTTGATCAAATGGAGGCCCTTTTTTGTAGCAAAGGCTTATGGATGTATTTGAAGAAACCACTTTTGGCTAAAGATGATGATGGTTATGATCTAGTATGTTTGAAGAACAGTGAAACCCTAGGGTTGATCACCTTTTATGTAGAGTGAGGCCTTGTTCATCAAACCAAGGGTAGTAAGAGTGGACACAGATTTAGGATGATTTCCACAACTTATTGGATTTAGAGAACACTAATTAAGTTGGTTGAGTTGAAATTGAGCTCCCCAACCTCAAAATGGTGGATTTTTCAACCATTCATAAGTATTATCTTAACTTGTCATTGTCAGATCTATTCTTTATGCCATAAAAGTCTCATTTTGGCTAGCTTTAAATTTCATAGCCAATAACATAAATTGAAATTTGATTTTATAATGTTAATGATTTGGCATATGGTGTGCTTTCTCCTCTCCTTGAATAGAAAAAGACAAAAGGAGACAAGATAACTATAGTTTCCTAAGTCCATCATAACAATTTCATGATAGTTTTATAAGATGTATATGATCATGTCGAATCCAAAAAAGCAATAATAGTTTATCTTTCCATTGCTTATATTGACAAAATCCATAGGCAACAATTTTATTCCCAAGGTTAGATAAGAAAACATATCAATCGAAGGACTTGTCGTACATACGTAATAAAACAAATAGAATTGGTTGACAAGAACCAGGTAAATAGAACACAGACTGAGTTCTAAAGAATTATTTATTTCAAACATGTTCAGGCTTATAGCCTTCAAAAGAATACATGCATAGTATTTTTGACTCATTACATGAATATTGGAAAATATATCACTAAAAACACTATCCTAAAGACTTGTGTCTACATACATGAAATAGACAAAAGAAAGATCGGTCCCTTATAGGAGGTGGAACTCTCAATCCATCTATCTTCAAAAATAGTTCACGGCTTCTAAGCCATGCCACCACTAGATGTTGTTCGAATAATTTGAAAAATAGTTGTCAAACACATAAATAAATAAAAGTCAGTGAGAAAGATACCTTCCTTGTAACCTAGTACATAGACCTAAATATTAATGTTATTGCAAGAAACATACATGCTAACAACTCATTAAGAAGGAAACTGAAAAGGTAGATGATTATCAGGATATACTGCAAGAAAAAATGAAGTTCTAACTCATTGCTAATTTTCAAATTGCAAATGCACACCAATCCATGGAACAAAAAAAACAAATAAGTATTCTAGAAAAATAAACCTATTAGGTCTTTGCCAATAATTATCTCAGAAGAAGAACCATGGAAAAATGAATTTCAGAGTGACAGAAAAATTACATGATCCAATCAAAACAAAGACAAAGAAACCAAGCACAATTGGCTCCACTGGATACAAACTGACTTTCTCTACTGTTGTTTCAGGATTAACTCCCCCCTTCATAATGTTTTTTATGAAACTTAGCAATTTTGATGTCTGCAAGGCACTTGGATGTTGTTTGAACAATGAACATAACAATACACTCAATGTACCATCATATTATGGGAAATCTATTGAACCCACAAGAATTTAGATGCATATACATCAAAATGGACAATCTTCTTCAAACTTAATTCATAACATGTGGCCAAATACATTTTGCAGTAATGAGAAAAACCTATGGGCATATTAGCACAAGTCACATTCACTTTCAACACTTAGATTTTGCACAACTTATCAGAAATCTCCACAAGGAATATACTGAACTAGAAAAGAGACTTGTATATGTAACCCTAATATTTCATGGAAGGGAATACACACAGAAAACATACTCAGTAATAAATCCACCAACACACAAATCCAACATTATTTTCCAAAACACATTAATCAAAAGTTAGCTATTCCAATTAGTAGAGAGCACGCTACCAAAAGGAAACATCTTTAACTTTGCTATTATTACATTTGGTGGCCAAGGTAAACATGATTATGGATATAGCAACATTGTCCTTATAAATTTTCTCTCACATTGAATGCTTTTTCTCTCATCCTTTGTAACATTCCTCTTTTTATCAAGGCGCATGTTTCACCTACTTTACAAGATTTTTTTTGTTTGGAGAATAATTTCGGCAAAATCACATAAAAAATCATTTGTCGACGCGTTTCGAACCAACCAGCGTGGTTCATCGTCAGGACAAGTTGAAGATCCGATCTGAGCAATGCGTTAAATAGGGACAGCAAGCCATTCCAACATCTAAAATTGACTGAGTAACGGTTAACCGGACATCTAACAGCTAGGTTTGACCAGGCCCCAGGGGGAGGGACCAAAATTTATTTAATTATTTTATATATCTATTATTTATATTATAATTATATATAATATTATGTATATTGTTTATTAATTAAATATTTATTATTACCTATACTAATATATTATTATCCATTACCCTTATATAATATAAATATTATAATAAATATTATATATTTAAATAATTAGAATGGTAAATATTCAATATTATTTATTAAATCTAGAACCTAATTAATTATCATTTTGTTAATATATTATTTATTAATTTAATATATATTTTACCCTAAATTTTTTAATCATTTTTAATATTATTAATAATATCCCATATCTCCATTATATTGGGGATGAGTAATTAATATTAGAATAAATGGTAAATATTTATATTATCTACCCATTTAACTATATATATTTATAATATTATATATATATAAATATAATATTATTCATCCCCGCTATTAATGTAAATATTATTATTACAATATTAATATATTTATTTACCATTACCCTCATATAATAATAATATTATTAATAAATATTATTTATTCAAATAAAAATATAATGGTTAATCTCATTATTATATACCCATTATTTTTAAATTTAGAACTTAATTCAATTATTATTTTATTAATATATTTATTTATTTATCTATTCCTTAATATTATTAAATCTTATTAATATATATTCCTTAATAACATATGTTTACATAAAAAAAATTATTTAATCATATTTAACTAATATATTATTAATATTTACCATTCTATTAGGATGAGTATTACTTATTAGAATAAATTGGTAAATATTCTTATTAAATTAAAACTAAGAAACTATAATTCCTATTTTATTTAAATATTTATTTATTTATTAATATCGATATTAATATTACTATCATGTACACTAATAAATACACTACTATCATGTTGTTAAGAAATAGTAGGAAATAATACTATCGTTAATAGTAATTTATGGCTCATATTGCTAGCTCATAATCTGAGAATAATTTTTTTTTTAAGGACTATTATTTAAAAAGCTTATGCTATAATTCCATCAAAAGGGAAATTACACATTCTAGGAAAGGGGTTCGAAAGAGACCCTTATAATTAATTATCTAACCGGAAAAGGGAGGATAAAGAAAACCATGAAACCAAAGAGAAGAGGGCATGAGGAGGCTAGGAAGACAGGGCTGGGATCCAGCAACTGCTAATCTTCCAGCTGTCATCCCTAATCTTCTAATTTTATGTAGCATCAAGTCACCTTGAGGAATATAGATGGACTACCCTCTATAGATTAAGACCATTCTAAGGCTTCTACTTTATATGTATGTGAATCTA
Source organism: Pinus taeda (assembly GCA_000404065.3). Taxonomy (NCBI): domain Eukaryota; kingdom Viridiplantae; phylum Streptophyta; class Pinopsida; order Pinales; family Pinaceae; genus Pinus; species Pinus taeda. The sequence goes on from APFE030640100.1 coordinate 150,412, forward strand.
CAAGTGACACAGCTAAATCCTCCAAGAAGAGGAGGATGATTTTCTCTTATTGCCACAAGGAGGAGCATCATACTTTAAAAAACATATGAAATAATTACTAGATTTTAATTGAAAGGAAATTGAAAATTTTACTATTTACTATTTTGGTTTATAATGTACCTTCTATCCATATATAATTTTGGTAATATTCCATGAACAAGAGAGAGATTCCCTTCAAGGTCTTGTACCCCACTTAGATACACAATTGTTCATATTACATTCCATTACACCATTATAAGTTATGAAGATAATTGATAAAGAAGAGAGAATTGTTCAGTCTAAATGGAACATTGCAATATGATATTTTGGAATGATGAACAAGCTTGATAAAGTGAAGGGTTAAGTACAAGGGGAGAAGCCTCAGTATCAATCCATAATATTTTGGGATAATTTGAGGGTCTATTAGTACCTCCTCAAAATATAATATTTTCAACCAATCATATTGCTACCAAAGCAACAAATATTGTTTTGAGCCTTGATGGCAGGAATGTAAGATTTGATGATCTGAGCAACAATGATAATTCAAGAAGAAAAGGTTTCTTATTTGGATATTCTTCCCTAGTTTTTCTTATGTCTACTCATATGTTCTCATATGGATATTCTACCCTAGTCTTCCCTAATAATGTGTTCTAATATGTAAGCTCAATATTTTCCCCTTAGTGTTGCTGAAATTAAAGCTAGATATTTGTTTGGTTTGCTATATTCTTATTTCAATTTCTCTAGGTAGTTTTCTCACTATGTATCACCATATATAATGTGATTTTTGCGAAGATACAAAGAGAAAAAGTTTCAAAAATGTTAAGATGACTTTTATCTCTCTTTCACGTGGAAACATGTGGCACCTCATTGTTGAAGCTTTCATTGCTAGAACATTGGTTGATTTATCATTGTATATTTGGCCTGGTTATGTGGGAGAATTACTATTTCTTCATTCAACACCAGTTGAAGCATATCCTTGGTCTACATTTATGGAAGGAGCCACACTCTTTGTTTCACTTAAAAACAATATTATTGCAACACCTGCATCCAGGTATTTTCAAGTCTTTTGGTGAAAACATTATTGTTTTCTAGCATATAAACTTCTTGGAGATCTAAAAACTGAGTTTTAATACAACAATTTAGCATTTCCAAATATCGCAGATGATTTATTAGAAGGAAATATTTTATTGAGTGTTGGAAAAAATTATTCCCAAAAGTTTCTCCTTATTTAACATTTTCTTGTTAAGTTTCTTATTATTCATCTTACCTCACAGGTACACAAAGTACTATACTTGGGAACTAGTTTCTTGGGAGTGAGAGTTTCTTAAGAGAGTTGGGAACTTGTTTTGTCACATTTACTTCCATGGATTTCCCAACTATAGAGTGTGAATGTAAACTTAGCAATTTTAGGGCATCAAAAGACCATCACTGAATGTATACATGTTTTCAATTAAGTAAATGCAACGGAATGATCAAGCATAAACTTTAATGGCAATCCACAACCATTTCACTCAAATAAAAATAGAATTAAATTTCTTATTTACAAGAGTAAATATGATACTTTTATTTTAATCTAAGGATGTTTAAGAACTCGTTCCATACAAACAATTTTCTACCCAATTGTAGGCATCTAGTGCAATTTCCATCACCAAGTTGGTCTATGAGACCACTAGGGAAAAGGAATCAAACTATAGACTCATAACTTAACCCAACCCTATTGTTTGTAAACTTAAAAAATATCCTCTCAACATGGCTATTGAGGTAACTCATCAAGCCATCAAGCAATGATGGAATTCGCATCCTTTGACCTATGTAACATAAGGAAGATCTTTCCTTTTTCTTGCTCAATAGTCCCTCAAGAATACTCTTCCCTTCCAATGTTGTTGGTCTAGGGAGGGAGAATTCATTATGTTTATTACAATTAGTGGATGTGGTTAATTTGGTGGTGTTATGTCTCAATTCTAAATTATCCAATGTAAAAATTGATAATTTAATGGGGAAATGGGAGGTTTCCAAGTGCTATGCTTGGATATAATGTCACTACAGTTTATTTTTTTGTATTTGGATTGCATTTCTTTCTTATGAACTATTTTGAAATTTTATGTGAAGTTTGAACCCATCATGGCATCCACATGAAGAAGTTCGGATTTATGTCTTTTATTTTCCTTCATCATTCAGAAAGAACAAAATTTTTGAGGGTAATTTTCCAATCACAAACGTTTCACTTGAAAATATAACCTGAACATTTTCTTTTGTTCCTTGGTTTAGTCTCATACCTTACCCTAATCAAGGGGCTCCGATTGTTTCCAAGAAAAACAATTTATAACATGTGGAGGAATCTCAGTGAATCGCTCAATTGCGGTAAATTCCAGAACTCTTGTATGAGTTGTTTTCTATTTTGGGAAGCCTTCTCACTTCCTCCATGTCAATCAGCCAGGTCAAGGCTACAAGTTTGAATCACATTTTGATATGAATACTAGTTGTATGTTATCATCACAAATGTTTCCTTGTTGCAATAGGTAAACAATTATAACAACATGGATGAGAGTGATATCAAACATAGACTTCAAAATCCAACACAAAACTAGCATGGGTGCATATGTGAGGTGTTTTAATACACTTACTCTTCCATCAATGATTTAAAAACATGGGTATGCCCTAGATTATTTTGCTTGGAGAATGCCATATCCTTTCACAAATTTGCATATTCTACCTCAATCTAGTGCCTCAATTGCAGTTCCTCTTTACATCAAGATCTACAAATGAATGTTGGTAATGTATTATCTCCAGCATTACTTTACCTCTTTTTGCATGGATGAATCTATTGTTTTTTCTACAACTCTAATTTAAATGTGGTTTAATAGTTAGATAGCTCCTTGCTTTGACATAATTTGATCAAACCTCAAAATACACTCAAATACTTTCAGGTGAAGTTTCCTTAAGAATTGTTGTTGCATACTCCTTTTCACAAGATGGAAACTTGTGTTTTGATTATGGGTATGAAGGAGAGGAAAATTGTTATATCTACTAAATGGAAAATGCCCTACTAGGAAATAATTCATTCTATGGTATAATAAGTCTCTCTAAAGATTTATATTTCTACAAGAGATTTTGTCTCCTTTGCAGCCATTACCTAATCCATCACTAAACCCCCTTTTAAGCATTATAGAGTTTGATCTAGGGTTTGGAGCATTTCTAGGAAAACTACATGCTATTTGTCCCAATATGAAATTTTTTCTTCTTCCAAATTTGACTTTAAAAATTTCTCTTTGATGACATCCTTGTCATTACCACTATATATCTACAACATGAGTGTGGGAGGATAAAATACACAGCCATTTTCCTCCAAATCATACACATATTGTAGCTCATCCACTTGATTATCAACAAAAAAATCCTTATTAGTGTCATAGATGTCATTGATATAACCCTATTCAAAATACATAGAATATGATAAACATCCATTCTAGTCAAAATGTGATTCTAAATTCATGTACATATAATGGATATTATTACACTTTATTCCCTATAAAAGTTATTTAGTTCCATGATTACATTCCTCATCAAATAATGCTAGGTTCAGCAGAAGTCAATTTAATATTTTCCTCAAGGATATGTTCTAGAATACCTACTTGATCAGTTTAATCTACATTGCAGCCAAGCTCCTTGAGACAATCATGAGGTTTCCTCTATTGTAGCCCTATTATATTTTGTTTACATACACTCCATTACCAACGTCATTTTCAACAATATCATTTTCCATATAGATTTCTATGCTATCATTTTTCCTCTTTGGAATTACTTGCACCAATATCCTTATAGTTGTCATGGTCCATCCTGATGTTGATCCACTTGGAGATTCTCTCCATGATTCATACTCAGGCATGGGATATAAAGAAAATACATGTCCATCCATATGAGTTTCCTTAACAATAGGGGTAATGTATTCAACAATAAATTAAGGAAACTTGTGTCGAGATGTCATGCTATATTTTGATATATGAAAAATCATAATCCTTGTCTTATAACCTCCCAGCTCAAGTTCATATGAGCTTATGATCCTAAATTTCTAGATCATATTTCATCATCTAGAAAATGACCTGGTATCGTTAGGTATATTAGTTCATCTTGCCAAAGGTTAGCATATATCATTGATTCTTCATGCCACATTCACTATCATTGGCCTTACTTTTGACACTACATTATTGAATGCAGAAATCGTTGCCTCGACATAAGATTTTGATGAGAAAGAAACAAATACATAGCCACCATACTTTCCTATTTTAGTTATTCATCTGACTTTAGCATTCAAAATCTTTTCCTTCTGAGTAAATATTTTTTATTTTTTTCAGTGGTTAGTATCTTCGAAAGATTACTCCAATATATTGTAATGGGATGACAGTAAATTTGGCTTCTTGTATCAAACAATTTAAACCAGATCCATCTAAACTTTTTTCTATAATGTTGCTAATATCTAGAAGACAATATTAAATTTATCCCTAGTAGTGCAACCAATACATGGGCATCAAGTTCAGTTGGATTTTTTTTTATGAAGTCCTCTACCTAATTAGTCAGCTAGCATGACCAAGAATTTTAATCATGCAAAAAATTGGTTTGTTGTTGGGTATTGTAGTAATCTTGATTCAATGCATCTACTTTAATTTTCACTTTGTAGCTAGCATAGCCAAAATAGTGTTACTGAATATGAAATTGTAGTAGGCTTGAGTTCATTTTGAAAAACAAAGATGGATTTCATTAATATGGTTGAAAAACATGTCCAAAATCCATGATCCAACTAGTACATCCTCATGTATGTATGTTGGGGGAAAAACATTATTTATTGAAATGAGCTATGCCAAAACTCATGATACCACATGCATTTCCCCAGTTACATTACAAGGGACCAACTTGACTCATATAACTAATATGTCCTTCTCGTGGTCCATGTATATTCTTTGGCATACCTATAGATAATATATGACAGAAGTACATCTATCTTCCCCTTTTTTTTTGTCCTCTTCATTGATGAAGAAAGATATATTTTCTTTTCCTATCAGTTCTTGCAGCCTCATATCTTCCCTGATTTCATAATGATAAAACTCTGGACTTTGTTATCATTAAGCAGACCTCAGGTGTTTTCTACCAACATCCTGCAAATTATCCGTAAGAATTTTCTAAGAATAATCATTTAAGTGAGGAAGTTATATGTAGAATAGTTTGCAGTTGATGCAAGAGCATGAGGCTTGAAGGCAAAAGACGTCATTTTATTCCAAAAATCCAAATAAAGTTTACAAGTAAAGGAGTGGGATCCTTTAGATGTAAATTTACAAAGTTTTCTAGATAGGATTTGAGCTATAATATAGGTATTTGAATGATTTTGTAATTAATCCAATAGACTTAGTTGATATTCTCGAGGAGAATATCAAGCAGTTTAGGTATTTATCTAGGATTAGATAGCTTCAATCCATTGATTGAGGATTAGATTGTTGGATGTAAAGTATTTATGTAAGTTTTGAACTATTGTAAGAGGATTTGGCTGGATTTGGCTATGGAGAATTAGACTGTAAAGGAATTGAAATATCTTTGTATCTCCATGTATACTGCGCATGAATGGTTGAATCCCGGAGGTTGAATTCCTTCGAAATATCTTTGTGTATTGTTGAATTCTAGTTTAGCTTGTAAAATTAGTGTTCTATATGATCTGGTGTTATCACATTTAATTTCTCATTCGTTGTATATTAAGTTGAATTAAATGTGTTTTGAACCACAGATCTTTAGTTAGCTAAGCTCTGAATTCCTTAGAGAAGAGCTAAGTCTGGTGGAAGCACTAAAATCATAGCGGTGGGAGAAAGGTCTAATAAAATCACGAGCAAACCCAAAGAAGCCTAGAACTGTCTAATCGACAGGACTGTTATATCTATGGTAGTCGTGTACAGGCAAGCACTGAAGTTAAACATAGGAGCAAGAAGTCTTCATAGGCAAAAGTTATTTTTTTGTAGGCTCAAGGAGGTGAGCGGTATTAGAATAGTTGCGCAATTCCATTTGGCAGCCGACATGTAGCACAAAGAAACTTATTTTCTCACGTGCTCTTAGCTTGATAAACATCAGCAAGAATTCCACGCTATATTAAGCATCAACCGTTGGATCAAGCAGGATTGATCAACAGTGGAGGATCACCTACTAGTTTGTGAGCGGGGAAAGCACCGACTGTCGAATTGAAGAAAGAGGATCGAAAATGTAGAATTAATGCAATAAAGGTTAGGAGAGAGGCGAACACAAGAATTTTATTAACAGTAGTGTCATTTTCCTTTCGGTTCCGAGGTAAGTGAAGTTCTGCTAATTTTTGGGTAATTTTAGAAATTTTGATGTTTTAGTAGAATATCTAAGTTTGGAGGTGGATGACTAAAACTCCAAGGGAAATAGTAGAAGAACTTACACCTGCACTTCAGCAGATCATTTCTGGATTTGAGCAATTATCCCTTACACCTACAACTAGACCACCAACAGCCTAGGATTGCTAATGAGAAATATGAGATTCTAGAAATAAACCAGGGATTTCAGGCATTGTGGAGAAGGCCAAAAGAAAAAATGTAGAGTTAAAACACTCAATTTTCACTTTTGAGGCCAACTCACAAAGTTCTACATGATCGACTTCCAATCTAGTTGACCCCATGTTGTAAGCTAGAAGAGTTTCCCTTGCTTTTTCTTGAATTGACTATACGTACTTTCACTATGATTCTAAATGACCTTTCAAGTACCTTTGAACCTACTAAGAACAAAGGTTCAAAATCAATGTCACTTTTTTAAGTTCATACTTCACAACGCCATAGTAAAATCATGTACAAAGAATGGAAGTAAAAAAAAGTGAAATATAGCCCTTACCTAAAGTTGTTCATGCAACCTTCTCTGTACCTCCATTTATATCCTCAGAGTCTTTGTGATTTGTAAGGTGTTGAGATACAAGAATACAATGTTAGCTAGATCTTCCTTAATCTTAAGAATAAAACAGAATTTGGAGAGGATAAAATAGCCTAGAGACCTTAAACTAAGAGCACGACACTCTCCTAACATAAATAGACTAAAATAGTACAAACCCTAACAAAATTAATAAACATTCTTTTCAAACAAAAACCACCCAGTTCTTAGCTAGAAAAGGATCGTCAAAATTTGGGAACGTAGCACTCAAGGAATTCTCAAGTGGAGTCCATAAAGGAATGAAGTTATAATAGAGGGTGGGAAAGTTGTTGTAAACTCCCACCAGCCTATGGCTAGAAAAAATTCCAATAAAAAAAATAATGACTATGGTTTGTACCTTACCAAGAGTTTCTAATGGAGCTTAATTTTAGAGACAATGAATACTACATTAATCACATTTTTTATGTAGTTCTTCAATCTCTAAGGTGGCTATAATTTCATATTTGGCTCTTGCTGAAATGATCTATCTATAGAGATCCTTGCTTGTAAAAGAAACTTGGGTAGTGGGATGTGTAGGGTGAATTGGATTGCTCCCAACACAGGGAAGGAGGGCCAACATAGAGTAAAGCTCTCAAATCCATGTCAAGAAAAATATCAATTATGAAATTTGGCTCAATCCTTGTTGTAGAGAACCCTTAGAAAAATCACTTATTCAGTTTTTCCCCGATTTAATTATTTCCCTGCCCTGAATAAAATTATCTCACATGAATCAGTTCCTAATAAAGCATGTTCATTCCAAACAATCCTTTCATGGTAGTTGTCAAATTGTAGATAGTAATTTCACTGAAGATTCTAATGTGAATATTGAAAGCATTGAAAACCCTATATTTACACAACAAAATAGCTCATGTGTGTGGAATTTATCTTCAAACAAATCAATTGATGGTGACCAAGAGACAATTTGTAATTTAAGGGAAACAAAACATGGTAATAATAATAATAATAATAATAATCAAATTGTCGATGAAAAAGTGGTCCATGTTGGCTCTAAGCAGAAAAGTGCAATGACTGAAAACAATACTCTATATGGAAATGGTGAAAGAGTAAATGTTTTCAAATCCATAGTCGATGTTCGTCAATAAGCACAAACACCATGGATGTGTAAGAACATTGGTTTGGAGTACCATTATGGAAATGTGACTAGAAAGATGGTGTCTGCAACTACATTGCAGCCCCTTGAAAATATTGTTTTAATAGATAAATTGCACACTGAAAAGGGTGAACATAATTCATGTTTAGAAGGTAGCCTCCATGAGATAGCATTCAGGAGGTAGCGTCTGTTATCACTTAGAACTAAAAGTTTGATGCATATAATTGCCTGTCCTAGTTTGATGACAAAGGTCTGTGTTAAAGTTGATTTCATTTTATTTTTCTCACTTAGGATTGGAGTTAAAAAAGGTTTTTAACTTAAATCATACTCCACTCCTATTGGTTCTCCTCCACCCATCATTATTCCATAGTCATGTCTTCTCTTATGTGAGTCACTGTGTCTTTTAGTGATTTCGCAGCGTAATCTCATTTGCCCATTTCGCAGCGCAATCATGGTTTAGCAGTTTCACAGTGCGTCATGATTAGGCAGTTTCGCAGCGCATCATTAAAAATTATAACTAACAGCACAATCATGGATTCGTTCATTTCGCAGCGAATCTTTCCCGAAATGTCAAGTCCGTAGACTGTTGATATGCACAGAAATATCATTCCCAAGACATTTTACCGTTCATAGACCTTAATGATGGTCGTAAGTGTTGCATGAGTGACCAGTCTACCCGTTTATGTATTGAAGTGTTTCAATTTGAATTTCAAGCGAGGCTGATTTCAAGCGAGGCTGATTACAAGCGAGGCTGAATTAAAAGAAAAAGGAGCTGAATCACCATCTCGACCGGAGCTGTTAGACTTTGTGTGTGAAAATCTCGAAGGGAAAAATGGAGAGAAAAGAGCACAGATCCGATAAATGTCAGAGGAATGAACCTGAAGGCCTGGACATAGCCTTGAGGGATGAAGGTGTGAAGAAAGCGTTCAAAGATGCCGGATGCTGGAACTTTTGCAAAAAACTACAAGGAGGACATGCACAGGTAACTAAGGAATTTGCGGTAAACTTCACTGGTTTAAATTCAAGGATAGCTATGCTAGAAGTACAGGTTTCTCCAGAAGTAATAGCTACTGTAACAGAGATCCCAAGAGGACGGGAAGAATGGTTTAAAAATTTTAAATTTGATATGAATCCTTGTAAGGATTTTTTAAAGGAGGCATATGTAAATGAAGACTTAACAAAAGCAGTGCCTAGAAATTATGTCAAGGAACATTATGCTCTTCTTCTCACCTGCATACAGAAATACTTGACGTGTGAAGGAAGGTACAATAAGTTCTATTCTTACCATTTTAAACTGCTCTTGCATTTCATTAGGAAGGTCTCCATAGACATTCCTTTTTATTTATTTCACAGTTTGAGTAAGATGTGTGATAAGGTGCAGCTGAGGAAAGAGGACTGTGAAACCTCTTTATTTCATCATGGTTTGATTAAGTTGTTAGTTTAGATGGCCTCCAAAAGATAGCAGAGACTGCATTTGTTTATTTTTTCATGGCTGGATTCCAAAGCAAGACTGGCCTTACTCCACAACCAGCCAGAGAATTCACCATAGCTGAGCTTCAAAAGGAAGTAAGAGCTAAAAAGCAAACCAAGTCACAGCTAAGAAAACCAGTGAAGCCATTAATCATTCAAGAACAACCTCAGCAATCAACAAAGGAAAAAACTCAAGGTAAGAAGACTGTTCCTGAAACAAGCAAATCTGAAGCAGTCTCAAGGGTAAGGACAAGAAGCCAAATAAATAAGGAAAAAGGCAAAGCTATAGCTGTTGAAGAGAGCCCAGTGTCTAAGTCAAGCTTGAATGATTTATTACAAGCCATTGAATTCGAGCAGTTTGAACCAGTTCAAATTGATTTGACACAGTCACCGAAAGAAGGTAACAAGAAGTCTAAAGCCTCAAAAAGGCTTAAATTCGATGAGCCAGGTGAAGAATTTATTTTTAAACCCAGAAGACCTATTACAAGGAAACAAGTAAAGGAAGCGCTGCCAAGAACAGAGGAAACCGAGAAAGTTAGGCAAAAAGATACAAACAGAACATTCATCACATCTCAAGGAGATTATATAGCAGCCATGAAGAGCCAAATAGAAGCAGTTGAAGATGAGATTAACCAATTGAAGAAAGCTGCTAGAGACCTGAAGGCACAGCTAGGCAAGTTACCTGCTAAATGAATTTTCTTTTCAAAGAAAGGTTTTGTTCCAAATTTTTGACAAATTTGCTTAGTATTATTGTTTTGAAGACATGTAAATCCCTGCTACACATATCAAAAATCAAAGGGAGTTTTTGGCAATCAAATGTTTGGGTGATAAAAATCTCGGGTCAAAAGCAAGCTGTTTCAAATAA
>APFE030640119.1:1901-22438 GCA_000404065.3 Pinus taeda
TAGAAAATTATATATTACGGAGCAATGGAACACATAAAATATTGTAGAAATATAAACACAGAAAACGCATAAAACAAGAGAGACACAGATATACGTGGTTCACCCAATTTTGGCTATGTCCACCCCGAACAGCCAGTCCTTCCTTTCTATTATCCAGCAAAATGAAGAGACACAACCTACAGCAAATCTGTTGTAATATCCTATGTTTTCTCTCACAGTCTCACCTCTCTATTTCTCGCTCAAACACAAAATACACATCTATTACAGCCTCAAATACAATGCCCTCATACAAAGAGAGGGATTGCCTTCTAGGGAAAAAAACCCTAAAATAAACATAAGTTCTACCGTCAGATCATCCGCCTAATGAATGGCCCAGATTGACTAGAAATTACTATACTTTTACAAGGAAAATTTACATCTGTTTTTGGCTTCGGGGACGTTGCCCCCAAGCCCTCGCCGGGGGACCGCTGACCCCCAGACCCCCCAGCCAGCGGGGATCGGCCCCCCCGGACCCCGTGGGGGGACAAGTCCCCCCCGCACCCCCTGCGTGGAGGGGTGTACAAACTTCCTGGGGTATACATCCGGCTGAAACAAAGACCTCTGAACAATCATGCTCCACACACAACATAAACAATTTAATCTATCCTGGGAAATTTCTGCTTTAGTGTAACTTTTGATGATCTTTATTTACAAACAGGCATATAGATGACTTTATTGGTAAACAATGACATTTATTCATATGATAATTACTTTGTTCAAGTAGTTGAACAAAGTAATCATTAAAACATTATTACACTATTCCTCATATATCATTGACATAATATGATTGAAAGAATAACACTCCTTAAAACATTCAATAGTAATAAGTATAAGGACTGCTGTTAAAACACATACATATATCCAATGGTAGCAAGATTATATAAATGACGATTCATGTGAAAGAATGGAGCAAAGACATAGATAATAGTACCATATGTAATTCGGATCCCTCCCACTATCAATCGCATTCAAATTCCTTCTTCTAACTTAGAAACACTTCCACAACAAGCAATAGTGCATATCTCATCAAAACATTCTTCATTAAAATTTAGAATATAGGCCCAGTCTTCATAAAAAAATATATTGGAAGCACAATAGTGTGACTTCCAGATCCAAGTTTATACAAAAATTCAGGACCCTTTCTAAATACATGAAAGGGTCTATAAATACTATTTAAGCTAACTAATTATGAAATAAAAATGCTATTAGGTGGTATAACCAAATCATGAAGATCTCCTTGAAATAGGTCTATTTGCAGTCGGTAGCATGATTCACTGTGTCAGCCAATTATCCTTTGGCTTGAGTTGGCAGATAGCAAGCATTGGTTGCAATTCTAGAGGGTGACTCTGACGAGAATGCAGTTGGGTTGAATACGTAGCATCATGAATTTCGGGAATCATATAACCGATTGCATTGGTTAAACATTTGAGTGTTGCCCTTTGACTGTATGGTTTAACTAGGAAGAACCAAAAGGTGTTCCAGGTTAAACTTTGGATGCCTCTGATTAATCGCTCCTTCTTTTCCAACTCCTGATTGCATGTTTGTTCCAATTCTTTGGCTAACGGAAATTTACTTGGAGTGCAATGTGAAATAAAGTTAGACAGATAAAGAGTATCATTGATTAACTCGATTAAATTACTGGTTGTTGATCTGCATCTTGAAGTTTCTCTTTCTGTTTTCATCAATTGTGACTGCCATTCTAGGAAAAGAATCTCCTTGTGTGATTCTAAAATTTTAGGCAGATTTGCAGCTTTCCCTTCAGTGGTTTCTTGCCAAGCAAGAAAGTTGTTTAAAGTCTCATTGGCTTGTTCCAAATTCTGCCTAGCGTCGACTGATTTGTCAATCATTGATGAAGCAATCTCACAGAGGGGCTCGGCAAGGGAAATATTAGGACATAGTAAATTTTGCTGCTTAATCAATGCTTTATTGATCTGGAGAGCCTCGGATCTGATATCTACTAGTTGAGGAAAACTCTTGAACTTCTCTATTTTTTGTGATAATTGAGCGATTTGCTCATCTTTTGTTTTACTCATATGTTCATTCATTTTCTTTAACTTGGCCAATGTTGAAGATAATTCCTTTTGTTTCTGCACTGCGCTTTGGTCTATCCTCTATTTTTCCTTGAGAAATTGTTCATTTAATTGGTTGTTTACCTGCTACTGTGCTGCTAACTGTTGTTCTAATTGTTCTATTTTTTGTTGTCTTTCAGATACTTGTGCTTGTAATGACACAATTGTTTGGTCTTTTTCCTTGAGTAAATTGCTTACTTCCAACACTTTATCCATAATAGCTGCTGAGTAGGCTCCGGCATAGTGAGAAAGTTTTGTGAGGTCTTCGGAAGGATTGAATTCTTCTTTCCATACCACATTAGCCATCTCTGTCTGTGTAGGAACAAGGGAAGATTGATCAAGCCTTCTCTTTTTCCTTTGTCTTTTTACTACAGCCCTATGTTTAGGACTATAAAAGACATCTAATGGTGGTATTTCTTCTATTTGCAAAACAATTTCATCTGATGGATCTTTAGGAATTATCTCTACATTTTTGCTGATGGGTAGGTCGCTCGTTCCTTAAATAGAAACCATACTTGTTGTTGTTTTGTGACCAATTGTCACATCAGGTGTACTAAAACCCTGTGAATTCTCAGGATTGCTTATAATGGAATTGAATTGTTGCCATTCTTTAAGGAGCTTGGGATCGATTTGAGTATCGATATCCATGTGTTCACTGCCTTTTTCCTGTTCTTTTTCCTATTCAGCCTCTTTTCCTTTCTCGGAAATTTTTTTCATAGCAGGAGGTTTGTTACCAGTTTGATGTTTAGGCTCGCTTGACTGGATTGCTGGAGTGGTGGCTAGTAAGTCTAGAGGCAGAGTTTGCAACCTCTCTTCTCTAATTCTATTAAACACTTCCAGCCCTTCATCTTTATACCTGATCCTGGCCAACGTTTTTACCTAAAATAATGATTTTGTTGAGGAAAACAGGTCATCAAATTCATCATTTTCATGATCGAACCTTGTAAGTTTGCCTTGTTCAAGAAAATTATAAGCAAATTTTCTAAGATCATATTGTCTATTGGGGATGGTTGCAAGATTTAGTGTTTGTATTTTTTCTGCCTCCTTTTCTGCATGTTTATAATCATGGAGATTAGTGTCTGAGATTAACCACTTTTTGCTTGGCCCTGGATCCTTCGCTGGTTGCACTACTACTGTAGGAGTTGTGGCTGCAGATTTCTTTGATTTCTTCCCCATTTATTTCAAATTTCTTATTTGAGCGGAGTTCTACACAAGAGATGAGAAAAACGTGATACAAAGAAATGCTTCTATAGAACAATATGAAAGAATTACGTCGATCAGCAGGTGATAATGAATTATAGTGAATTTGCCACAGATAAAATCTACAAAAAAAATCTTCCCTTAACTGCTTCATTGATTAGCCATTTAACTTGTCAATCATGATAAAGGAAGTTTTAAATGTCCATCATGTCGTTTATATGCCAAATGATTCACTGAAGCGTGGCTTAGATTTCTTTGATGGATAAATCGCAAATCGGCGATCGGTAATGTGAAAGGGAAAGCTTTAATATTTGTTTTAAACATTTCCGATCACCGAAAGGTGATATAATGCATGCAATCCTTTTAATTATGTTCTCGAGATATGCGCCTCATTTAATGCATCGCAATCGGGGAATGGATTCGGGTCTTATTACCATGTCACTTGTGATTTCACCAATCGCAAATTGTGATATGTCTTATCACATCGGAGGATTGGAGTATGCCTTTCAATCACCTGTTAACTGTTATCACCGATTGCCGATGGCGATAGTTTTATCACATCGGAGAAATCAAGGGGGCTATTTCATTATGCTTTGTAATTTGTCTTTCCCGATATCCGACTGCAATTTCCTTTTCGGATCGGAGTGAATGAATGTGTCTTTGTATATGTTTCCCTTTGTTATTGTGATATGCGACCTTCCGATCGCTTTATCGCAATAACAAAGAACTTTATAATTTTTTAAAGACCCATTTTATTTTTATTCAAAAGGTTTTTAAAGTACTTCATTTACATTAATCCTTTTGATAAGGGTTTTTCTTATGATAATTAATACCAATTTATTCACACATCTAAGTTTATTTTAAAAGGGACCCATTTCATATTATGATTTTGTATATATAAAAAATTTATGAAATGTTGGGTTGTTGTACAGCACAACAATTGGCAATTCACTAGGAGAAACAGTTATCTCTGAGAAATTAATTAAAATACTTAAACTTTCTTAATTTGGAAATATTAACTAAGAGAGAAAATCTAATATAACTAGGTAATCATGAATTCTGAATATAATGATAACTATTCTTGCTATTTTCCTTTGTTTTTTAGAATTAAATACATTCTAAGCTTTAAGTAAACCTTAATTGGTTGATAATGATAAAGCAAAAAAAAATTCCAACTTAGCTTTTATAATAACTCCTTTATCATAGGTAGAGCCTCTGCTACCAGCAAACATCTATAGTCTCGACAGGGTTACCTTTTAACCATTTGATCATTCATTATTCTATCCATTTCAAAGTATAATTAAAAAGAATGAATCCAAAAGATATGTTTCCATATTTTTTGTACTAATTTTTCCTTTTTCTCTTGTTTTGTAAGATAAAAAGCCATTGTCCTGGTTTGGTGGCTAGCGGTTGACATTATCATTCTCTAGTTGTAATTTAACTAAACAAGTTGGCTCGTGATGAGACCCCTTGTCTTATATTTATAAGCCATTACCCTGTTTTGGTACGTAGTATTGGTAATGTCAGTTGAACTATTCTCCTATGATCATGGTAAGCAGGCTTATAATAAGACCTCTTATCTTTTATATCAAATATATTTTAGAATTACACTCTGATTAATTATAACTTTGATGGATGGAATGAACAATTTTCTCCTTAAGAAAATATGGATGACAGGGTGATAGTTGAAGATGCTAAGATTGAATTGGTCTCTGTTTTGTATTGATAACTATTTTCAGGCTTTTTAAAACTTTAAAATGATTTACAGTAGTTCTAAATTTTGAGGGAATTTTACAAAAATAAAATGGGGTATTCAGAATCTAAAAATACCTAATTTCCTAAAAATTTCATTTTCCTTTAAGGCTTCCATTTCATAAAAGTAAATATCAAAACTATTTTCTTTTGAGTAACTTCTTCAATGTAGCAAAGACCAATGATAGGATTTTTACAACTTTATTTTCCTAATATTTTAAACAAAATAAATTATGCACACAAATTCTGCTAAAAATTGAATATTTAAAAAAGGAGAAGGGGTTACCTCCTCAATTGAAGAATTTTTTCAACATAAGGTCATTTACAGGAAGAGAATATTTCTTTCCTGATAGATCTTGCAATATGAATGTAGAAGAGCCTATCTTCTCGCTGATCTGGAATGGTCCAAGCCACATTTTCTGAAACTTAGTATGTTTTCCTTTATCCTCATGGGCTTTGTCCCACTTCAAAACTAGATCACCAACTTGTAAATGTTTTGAGCCGGTTGAAGTTGTATCGAAAGATGACTTAATAATCTGCTAATGTTTTGTATGTACAATTCGGGCTTTCTCTCTCTCTCTTCCTCTAATTTCAGAATTTGATCATGTCTAAGTTGAATAGAAGATGATGGATTCTCTTCAATAAACTGCACTAAGGCTAGTGATGGAAGTACTAAATTTGTTGGTATGACAGCTT
This sequence comes from Pinus taeda, assembly GCA_000404065.3. Classification (NCBI taxonomy): domain Eukaryota; kingdom Viridiplantae; phylum Streptophyta; class Pinopsida; order Pinales; family Pinaceae; genus Pinus; species Pinus taeda. Next base: position 7,658 of record APFE030640119.1, read on the forward strand.
CTTTTCCATACACTAGACTAAATGGAGAAGTGCCTATGGAGGCTTTCTGTGTTATTCGGTCAGCCCATAGTGAAAATATCAAAGATTTATGCCAGTTTTTATGATTCTGCTCAATAGTTCTCTTAATGATTTTGATAAGATTTTTATTGGTGGATTCTGCTAAACAATTACCCTCAGAGTAGTAGTTCGCAGAATAATTCAATTTAAATCCCCTTTTGATAGAAAACTCAAATATAGAATTTCTAGAGAAGTAAGATGCATTATAAAAAATAAGAGTGTTTGGGACACCAAACCTGGTAATAATGAACTGATCTATGAATTCAATAATTGCCTCAGAGTTTGCTGCCTTGAAAGGAATTGCTTCAACCCACTTAGTGAAGTAGTCAGTGGTTGTAAGGATATACCTATGATGTTTGGATGAATGTGGAGTGATTTCCCCAATGATGTCCAATCCCCATTGTTCAAAAGGTTGTTCAATGTTGACCGGTTGAAAAGGGAAAGCTGACTTCTTCTGTCTTCCACTAGTGGTTTGACAACTTTGGAATTTATTTACATATTCATGAGTATCTCTGAATAGGGTGGGCCAATAATATCCAGCATGAATGATTTTGTGAGCTGTTGTATCAGCTCCAAAATGTCCTCCTGCTAGTCCGTCATGTAGCTCCTGCAAGACCTTTTGCGCTTCAGGTTTTTCTAAGCATCTTAACAAGATTGAATCATAATTTCGTCTAAATAATACATCATCTACAATTATGAAATTTTTTGCTTTCAATCTTATAGCACGTTTGTTTTTATAGGAAAGATTAGAAGGAGCATATCCATTTTTCAAATAGAAAATCAGATCTGCATATTGAGATTCAAGATTAGTGATACTTATCTGATTGATTCCTTCCGTATATTTTGTATCTTCAGATTCCTGAATATTGGATGCTCCTGCTAACAACATGTAAAAACCTTGGCCTTTGACAATCTTCACTGGTTTGATTTCCAAGTCATATTCTTGTAATGTTGTGACCCAATTTTCTCTTTTTTCTCCTAATTCCCTTTGAACTATTAGTTGTCTAACTGCCGAAAAAGGGACTATAACTTTTGTGTGAGATTTTAAGAGAAAGGGTTTGTAATGTTTAATGGCTTTGTACACAGCAAAGGCTTGTTTTTCAACTTCCGAGTAATTAAGTTCAGCACCTTGAAGATTTGAGCTATAAAATGAGATTGGTGCTTCCAATTTTTTATCATTAATTTGTGTCAGCACTACTGCATAAGATGAATTGGATGTAAGGGTATATAGCATAAAATGATTTGAAAAATTAGGAGTGCTTAAAGTAGGGGCATTTATGATCAACTGTTTGATGGAATCAAATGCCTCTTTCTCTGCAGGCCCCCATTTAAACACCGATTTTTTCTTAATCATAGTTTGCAATGGAAAAACAATCTGGGACAAATATTTTTACAAAGTTAATTTGACCTAAAAATGATTACATGGATTTTTTTTTATGGGGGAATGGAATATCATAAATCTCTTTAATTATATCTGGATCAACATAAATACCATCTTTTGAAACAATGAAGCCCAAGAGCTTTCCTTGATTAAGAGAAAAAAAAAGGACTTCTTTGGATTGAGTGAGATACCATACCTTTTACAGCGTTCAAATATTTTTTTCAGATCGTGTAAGTGATTTTATATTTTCTTGGAAAATACAGTAATATCATCTAAATAGACAGCTATTGATTTATTGATCAATCCTTTGAATGCTATGTCCATTGCTCTTTGGAATGTAGCTCCAACATTGATGAGTCCAAAATGCATTTTTTGGTAGGCATAAGTTCCCCACTTGGTTCTAAAGGTAGTCTTAAGTCTGTCATCAGGGTAGACCAATATTTGACTATACCCTGAAAAACCATCTAAGGACATTAACTCAGAACCAGCTACTAAATGGAGTGTCTGCTCCATGGTAGGTAAAGGGAAGTTATCTTTTTTACTTTCTTTGTTAAGATTTCTGAAGTTGATACAAATCCTAATGTTGCCATTTTTCTTCCTTACTGGCACCATATTGGACACCCAGTTTGAATGTCTAACAGGAAAAATTATCCTAGCTTTCAAGAGTTTTTCTAGTTCAGCCTTTATTTGACTCTTTAAGTTAGGATGAATCTTCCTTAACTTCTGTTGCACTGGTTTTTTTTCAGAAAGCATTGGAATAGTATGTTGAATGATAGATGTATCGTATGTTTTCAGATCATCATATTTCCACGCGAAGACATTCTTATACTTTCGTAATAATCTAATGAATGCAATTCTTTCTTCTGAATAAAGTCCTAATCCCAAATTGATTTTTTGAGGATTATCCTCAGTACCAAGGTTTATCAATTCAAATCTTAAAGTAGAACTCTGGAGCTTTGAATTAGTAACCTGTTTAAACCTGTCCTTGATGTCATATAGATCTTCAAGCTTAACTACTGGTTTAGGTATTGAGTTTTCTTCTTGATTTTCCTTCATTTGAAGGTCATGATCACTTTCATCAATAATTTGATCATCATAAGACTTGTCAAAAGTTAAGAAGTTTAAAATGTCTTCATCATGATTGAACACTCGCCAATTAGTGACATTATCAGGAATTGATGGTCTAAAAATTAACTCTACTGAGAGTCTATCTGGGTTGTAATCTTCAGATGACAGGAGTTTGGAGGCAACATTAGCTAGTAAATCTGTTGTTGTATTCTGGGATCTAGGGATGGGAGAAATATTGAATGCTAAAAATTGCGATATAAGATTCTGCACCAAAGACTGATAGTGTTTAAGGTGACTAGAAAGGCAATGAATTGTATTTCTAACTTGTTTTATAACAATTTATGAATCACCAAACACTTTCAATTATTGGACTTTAAGACCAATTTCTTTATAGATTCCTTGAATTAAGGCCTCATATTCAGCTGTATTGTCTGTGCATTCAAATTCCAACCTGCATGATAACATGGTCTTTTCCCCTTCAGGACTAACTAAAATGCATCCTGCTCTTGCACCTTCACTAGACTTAGACCCATCAAAATATAATGACCAAAACAAAGACTTATCTACAGTTTTATTTACAGTTTTCTCAGCAACATTAACGCATCTTGATGTATCTGTTTGTGAAAAAAATTTGATCTGAGATGTGAAATTATTGACTGAGATGGTTGGGTTGTGAAATTTCCAAAGAATGATTCAAATGAGTAATTCCCCAAAATATTGTTATTGAATGCTATTGGTTGATTTTCTTGTTCAAATTCAGTGACAATATGGGTCATGTGTTTCTCCCGATCGATCTTGATCTGATTTGGCTTTCCTTTATAAGGAAGCCACATATGAGACCAATCAGTGGAAGTATAACCATGGAGTTTCTCAAACCAGTCTCTACTCAAAATTAAACCATAGAATTCAAGTATATCAGTGATTAAAATATCGATTCTCTGAACCACTCTTGGATCAGCTGACAACCTAATATTAACCAAGTTGATCTCTCCTAAAACCTGGACCTTAGTTCTATCCAACTGTATAATATGAATTGTGGACTTTTGGGGTTCAATGTTCAGTTTGGAACAAACTGAAGCTGGCATTATATTAGAGGAAGCCCCTGAATCAATCAAACAGTGGTGTAGATTTCTATTATAGATCTCGTAGGTTAAGAGGAAAGGAGGAGTATGAGAATTCGATCTATCTCTGATTAAAACGGCATCAGTAGCTTCTACTATACCAGGAGGCGATTTACCTCCTCATTAGCAGCTTTAGATATTACAGCATTTGGAAGCGGAGAAGAAGGGACAACATTTAACTCCTTAAGAAGTAATTTATGTTGATGTTTGAGCTTACTAAGCTCAAACACAGTGATATTTTCCTTTGTCTTCTTCATTTCTTCGATAATATTGTAGTCCATAGAATCCGTAACTACTAATGTTTTTGATGTTGGAGGTGGATTTGAAGTTGATGCCTGATTTTGGGAGGATATTACTGTAGATTTCTTTGTGGGGACCTTTTCTTTGGTTGTAGTAGTACCTGCATTCCATTTCTTTGAAGTAATTTGAACAGGTTCAGGAGTACCTTTACTCCTGGTAGTTACAGGGAAAGCTTCCTGTTTGTGTTCTGTATCGGAATTAGGCAAAATAAAGTCCCACATCCCATGACATTCTACAGTCTCCTCTTCTTCGGGCTCTTTCGATGACAAGACTGTTTCTTCTTCTTCCTCCTCCTCGGGATCGGAGTTTGCATTGGATATTGCATTTGGTGGTTTTGATTCAAGCTTCTTAAAATTCCTGAATGGCCTTTTTGTTGAAGTCTCAGCGACTTGTTTTTTTATTTCTACCATTTTGTTTGACATAGTCTTGAGAACTTTTTGGAGACCCTCCATATCATATGGGTCTTTGGGGGATTCCTTCTTTGAATCATCTCTGAAAGAAACTTTTTTGGATTTTCTATCTTCAAGAGCAACCTTTTTTTCTAAAGCAATAATGTGTTTCTCTACTGCAAGCGCCTTTTTCATGTTTTCAGCTAAAGTTGGTTTAGCAGATCTATCTACAAAAATAGCATATTTGAAGGTAGGGTTGTTATATACCATTCACTTCTGATTTGCTCACTTGGTTTAGAGGTGGTTGGAATCTTATTCAAGGGTTTATTAAATCGGGAGTTGAACTCCTTTATTGGTTCTTTAGAATCTATCCTAAGATTCGAGAGAACATTGATTAGCGTTGCTAGGGACCTGTCATCACCATACTTAGTCAGGAACTGCTCTTGAAAAATGTTCCAACTTGTGATGGATCGAGAGGGCAGGGAAAAATACCAAGACCCAGTTGATCCTTGTAAATTATAAGGGAAAAGCCTAACAACAACATCTTCCTCTATCACTCCTTTTATAACTGCCAACATGAAGTTGTTAATATTCTCATTGGCTAGTATTCCCGCATCTGGATTAAACTTCGATAACCATTTTTCGGGGTGTGCTGGCAATGGATGTAATGGTGTAGGCATCATGACTACACCAAGATTATTCCATGGATTATGAACCTGAGCATTGTAGAACTAATACTAGATGATATTTTCGACGAAATTCCAGATGTGTGGGAAGGCGATGATAGTGAGGTTTGAGGTGTTGAAGTTCCTGATCCCTGTTGAACAACAATGTGTAATGGAGGGGTGGATGGCTGACTTCGCACTGAAGAAGATGAAATGGATGACGATGAGATAGCCTCACTATCAGATCCTTCAATTGTCTTTCTTTCCTTTTTCCTTTTAGGTAAGGGCAACTTAGTAGGTTCAATACCAAGTTTTCCACTCTAAAGTCTGGTGAGATGGTGAGGTGGAATGAATTGCGAAGTCTCACTGCTTTGATATATCTCAGATTTCTGTGGTGATATTGAAAAGCCTTGAAGTTTATGGATAAGAGACTGAACTTTAGGAGACTCTGGAGTTAATCGTTCTGGGATATGTTGGGGTTGAACAGTGGTAGTTGACTCCTCTTCTTCTCGTTTGAAGATTGGAATTCCAGTATGCAAAGGAGAGGTCGGAGGTGAGGTGGAGGGAGATTTACTCTTAGAATGGGTTGTAGATTTAGATTTTCTTGCCATTCATAGTTCATGCCCTCCTTCTAGTGCCAAAAATGTTGATGCCTCAAAAATCGCTGCTTCAACATCGGGGAAAATCACCCTGTCTAGACCTTAAAGGCAGCTCCTTTTCCGTTTCGTGTGGTGGTTCCGACTGCATATAATGGGACCAGTTTCCCAATGGTTGGTAAATAATATGGCTAAGTGGTTGATTGAATAGTATCTAATGATAATGGATGGATGATTTATTCTATAAAGCAATGATAAACAACTTAATCTATCTCGGGAAATTTCTGCTTTAGTGTAACTTTTGATGATCTTTATTTACGAACAGGCATATACATGACTCTATTGGTAAACAAAGACATTTATTCAAATGATAATTACTTTGTTCAAGTAGTTTAACAAAGTAATCATTAAAACATTATTACACTATTCTTCATATATCATTGACATAAATATGATTGAAAGAATAACACTCCTTAAAACATTCAATGGTGATAAGTATAAGGATTGTTGTTAAAACACATACATATATCCAATGATAGCAAGATTAAATAAATGTTGGTTCATATAAAAGAATGGAGCAAAGAATAGATAATAGTACCATATGTAATTCGGATCCCTCCTGATATCAATTGCATTCAAATTCCTTCTTCTAACTTAAAAACATTTCCACAACAAGCAATAGTGCATATCTCATCAAAGAATTCTTCATTAAAATTTAGAATATAGGCCCAGTTTTCATAAAAAAATATATCGGAAGTACAATAGTGTGACTTCCAGATCCAAGTTTATACAAAAATTTACGACCCTTTCTAAATACATGAAAGGGTCTATAAATACTATTTAAAATAACTAATTATGAAATAAAAATGCTATTAGGTGGTATAACCAAATCATGAAGATCTCCTTGAAATAGGTTTGTTTGCAGTTGGTAGCATGATTCACTGTGTCGGCCGATCGTCCTTTGGCTTGAGTTGGCAGATAGCAAGCATTGGTTGTAATACTAGAGGGTGACTCAGACGAGAATGCAGTTGGGTTGAATACGTAGCATCATGAATTTCGGGAATCATATAACTGATTGCATCGGTTAAACATTTGAGTGCTGCCCTTTGACTATATGGTTTAACTAGGAAGAACCAAAAGGTGTCCCAGGTTAAACTTTGGATGCCTCTGATTAATCGCTCCTTCTTTTCCAACTCCTGATTGCATGTTTGTTGCAATTCTTTGGCTAACAGCAATTTACCTGGAGTGCACTGTGAAATCAAGTTAGACAGGTAAAGAGTATCATTGATTAACTCGATTAAATTACTGGTTGTTGATCTGCATCTAGAAGTTTCTCTTTTTGCTTTCATCAATTGTGACTGCCATTCTAGCAAAAGAATCTCCTTGTGTGATTCTAGAATTTTAGGCAGATTTGCAGCTTGCCCTTCACTGATTTCTTTCCAAGAAAGAAAGTTGGTTAAAGTCTCATCGGCGTGTTCCAAATTCTGCCTGGCGTCGACTGATTTGTCAATCATTGATGAAGCAATCTCACAGAGGGGCTCGGAAAGGTAAATATTATGACATAGTAAATTTAGCTGCTTAATCAATGCTTTATTGATCTGGAGAGCTTCGGATCTGAATTCTACTAGTTGAGGAAAACTCTTGAACTTCTCTATCTGTTGTGATAATTGAGCGATTTGCTCATCTTTTGTTTTACTCATCTGTTCATTCATTGTCTTTAGCTTGGACAATGCTGAAGATAATTCCTTTTGTTTCTACACTACGCTTTGGTCTATCCTCTATTTCTCCTTGAGAAATTGTTCATTTAATTGGTTGTTTACCTGCTGCTGTGCTGCTAACTACTGTTCTAATTGTTCTATTCTTTGTTGTCTTTCGGATACTTGTGCCTGTAATGAAACAATTGTTTGGTCTTTTTACTTGAATAAATTGCTTACTTCTGATGCTTTACCCATAGTAGCTGTCGAGTAGGCTCTGGCATACTAAGAAAGTTTTGTGAGGTCTTCAGAAGGATTGAATGCTTCTTTCCATACCACATTAGCCATCTCTATCTGTGCAGGAACAAGAGAAGATTGATCAAGCCTTCTCTTTTTCCTTTGTATTTTTACTACAACACTATGTTTAGGACTGTAAAAGACATATAATGGTGGTATTTCTTCTATTTGCAAAACAATTTCATCTGATGGATCCTTAGGAATTATCTCTACATATTTGTTGATGGGTAGGTCGCTGGTTCCTTCAATCCGAACCGTACTTGTTGTTGTTTTCTGACCAATTGTCACTTCAGGTGTACTAAAACCCTGTGAATTCTCAGGATTGCTTATAATGGAATCGAATTGTTGCCATTCTTTAAGGAGTTTGGGATCGATTTGAGTGTCGATATCCATGTGTTCACTACCTTTTTCCTATTCTTTCTCCTGTTTTGCATCTTTTCCTTTCTCGGGAATTTTTTTCACAGCAGGAGGTTTGTTATCAGTTTGTTGTTCAGGCTCGCTTGACTGGATTGTTGGAGTGGTGGCTAATAAGTCCAGAGGCAGAGTTTGCAACCTATATTCTCTAAGTCTATTAAACAATTCCAACCCTTCATCTTTATACCTGATCCTGGCCAACGTTTTTACCTGAAATAATGATTTTGCTGAGGAAAACAAGTTATCAAATTCATCATTTTCATGATCGAACCTTGTAAGTTTTTCTTGTTCAAGAACATTATAAGCAACTTTTATAGGATCATATTATCCGTTGGGGATGGTTGCAAGATTTAGTGTTTGTATTTTTTCTGCCTCCTTTTCTGCGTGTTTATAATCATGGAGAGTGTAAACACCACATCTCAAAGGAAATGTAGGCCATACCTATTTCTTAGAGTTTCTAAGGGTTTTGGATGTCCCTTCTGTTGTTATTTGGTAGGCCAAATCCTGAGCTAATAGATTATCAGGCACATACAGAGGAAGGACATGGGGTCTTATAAGGCTACCAAAAAGTATTATATAAGTGAACTTGTCTTCTCCGAACCAATTACTAACTGCAGTCAAGTCTATCCCTGCTTCCTCAGAAATCCTCAGGGCAGGCTTATCAAAAATAGTGTAATAAACAGGCAACATAAAACCATTGCAAATTCTGTACAAATGATCTTTGTAGTGGGATTTCCATAACATCTGATGATAAATATGGATTGGATTGGGGTCCTAGGGAGTCCATCTCCATCCAAGTATTGGATATTTAGAGTTAAAACAGAGAGTATCCATAATATAAACACTGTAATAAAAAGGGGGAATGGTCCTGGTAGTTTTGCGTGAATTTGATCTAAATTCAAGAATTGTTATGGCTAATTTGTCGGACAAAATGTTTGCCCAATCCATCACATAACTATTAACTGTTGCTTCCATTAAAGGGACCATTTCAATGGTGAATTTAGCGGAATCGTGTATCCCCCACATTCTACACATCATAGCCCCGACATAACAGTAAGGAGAAGCCAATGAGTCCACTGAGTACTTACCTGATGATTCGTGTTTGTGCTTCTCAGGGTTATGTCTCCACTGCTTAATTGGGGCCGATTTTGTCTCATTTCCATTTGAAAATTTCTCAAGGAAGGCTTTGTTGTACCTCTTTTCAGGTTCGGGCAAATGGTACATTTTCCTTAGATTATCAAGCTGGAAGGAGCCAAAAATCCTCCCGTCAATTCTGCAAAATCTTATGTTTTAAACTGGAATTTCCTCTACCACCCACCTCACTACGTTAGTATATGGAAGAATATTTTCTCGTGCTGCTATTTTGTGCAAATATGAACAGGCTAAATCTCTGAGGGATGCTTTCGATTTGTTAGTTGAGTCAGCTGTGGCGCTTTCTGATATCTCCTCAGGCTCCTCTGCTTCAATTAAATTGTAAATTCTTTCCCAAATAGTATTTCCAAGGCCGAGGCATGTAGTGTCTCAGATTAACCCTTTTTTTCTTGGCCCTGGATCCTTGGCTGCCTGCACTACTGATGTAGGAGCCGCGACTGCAGATTTATTTGATTTCTTCCCCATTTGTTTCAAATTTCTTATTTGAGCGGAGTTCTGCACAAGAGATGAGAAAAATGTCATACAGAGAAATGCTTCTATAGACCAATATGAAAGAATTATGTCGATCAACAGGTGATAATGAATTATAGTGAATTTGTCGCGGTTTAAATCTACAGAAAAATCTTCCTTTAACTGCTTCATTGATTAGTCGTTTAACTTGTCAATCATGATAAAGGAAGTTTTAAATATTCATCATGTCTTTTATATTCCAAATGATTCATTGAAGCGCGGCTTAGATTTCTTTGATGGATAAATCGCAAATCGGCGATCGGTAACATGAAAGGGAAAGCTTTAATATTTGTTTTAAACATTTTCGATCATAGAAAGGTGATATAATACATGCAATCCTTTTAAGTATGTTCTCGAGATATGTGCCTCATTTAATGCATCACAATCGGGGAATGGATTCAAGTCTTATTACCATGTCACTTGTGATTTCGCCGATCGACGATTGCGATATGTCTTATCACATCGGAGGATTGGAGTATGCCTTTCAATCATGTGTTGACTGTTATCGCCGATTGTCGATGGCGATAGCTTTATCGCATCAGAGAAATCAAGGGGGCTATTTCATTATGCTTTGTAATTTGCCTTTCCCGATATCTGATTGCGATTGCCTTTTCGGATCAGAGTGAATGAATGCGTCTTTGTATATGTTTCCTTTTGTTATTGCGATATACGACCTTCCGATCACTTTATTGCAATAACGAAAAACTTTATAATATTTTTGAGAGACCCATTTTATTTTTATTCAAAAGGTTTTTAAAGTACTTCATTTACATTAATCCTTTTGATAAGGGTTTTTCTTATGATGGTTAACACCAATTTATTCACACATTTAAGTTTGTTTTAAAAGGGACCCATTTCATATTATGATTTTGTATATATAAAAATTTTATGAAATGGGGGGTTGTTGTACAGCACTGTTGGATACCTATACCAATAGGTTTCATATTTCATGATTGGCAAATTCAAATGCCAAATACGCTCTGCTTTGCTGATACAAAGATCCCATATTTCCAAGACAAGGCAAGGTGTGTACATTCCCTCATGTTTACTAAATTTTGATGGATGGTCCAACAGTCTAATCTGGATCATGCCATGTTTCAATTTTCTGTTGTAGAATAGAAAAAGAAATCTCTCCAAATTGTTTAATCTTGGCAGACCAATTGTTAAGCAGAGAAGCTAAGGTTCCCAACTGCTTAATCTGGGGCCTTGGAAGCAATAAGGGTAATGCTAAATAGGCAATCAAAAGAAAAAGCCAATGGAAAAGAAAAGGCACATGAGGGTCTGCAAGTCCAAGTGCACCCTCCAAGAAGAAACAAAAAATGCTAGGCAAGTAGATGGGTAGGTAGATGGGGTTGCAGAAGTGGTATTCCTTTCAAACTGAATCTTGCTGGTCAATATAAGGAAAACAACATAATGGAGCATTGTCTAACTTCCCTTCTTTCCTTGTTTTACACTCATTACTAACATCCCTACACCAGTTGTGTTGTGAAAGAATACCAAGGTTTTATGTTGGTTTTTGTTCCTTAAGAGCCACATTTCTTGTGCAAAATTTTTTTCATTTTGATTCTACTCCCTAAGCTTAAGTTGTTTTTCAAATAACTTAGTATATCACTCCTCATTCACCTTCTCCCTCCCATATTACCCTAACTTTATATTTTAAATCCTTATGTCACCCTTTTCCCTTCATTATAACACCATGGTGTATAAACCCCAAACATTCTATAAATATCCCCCCCTTGGCATTATAGCCATATGTTCACTACTAGGGAATCAAATTGACATCTGGTCAGTTTGAGAACCCCAAGCCTTACCTCTTTTCCTCCTTCAGAAATCATTTAACCCATTCAACCCTTCATTTGCCTAAGAAACCTTGCAAAAAGCCCATTTTCACCCCTAACCCACTCAAATCGCAAAAATACATTGAAAAACCCACTTTTCCACCTTATCCTAAGTTTGGGAGCTATGTGCGATTTTATACAGAAATATGTTGAAAAACCCACTTTTCCGCCTTATCCAAAGTTTTGGTGCTTTGCGCGATTTTATAAAGAAAACATTGGAAAACCATGCAAATTTTCCGATATTCTAAAGGTCCCGCCGGGCACGAATCCCATAAAAAATACATTTTTTATTGCCCGCCCAACGCCGTATCGTCCGGAAAAGACATCAACCCGTCGACCGTCCGATCGGGTGCTTTTCATCCAACAGCTCACATGGATATCGGACCGGCCCCGACGTCCGTGATTTAGCTTCTGATATCTGTCAGAAGGTGACGTCAGGCCTCAGCCACGCATCGCCCCCACAGCGTATTGGAGCCCCCTCTGACAACTCCACTTCCGTATCAAAAGCGGTGCGATATCATACCGCCTGCGGTTTCCGGTTTCCGCTAATCCATCTGCCAACGTCACTGCCAGCGTCACTGCTACGTCATTGCCGCGTCCGCCCCCCGTCTGCCATTGCTCCACCTGTCCGCCACCTCACCATCCCCATGGACCACTCATAAGCTGCCACGTCACCTGATGACGTCATCCGACCCTGACCCCACCCGATGACATCATGCTGACATCATCCGAAAAAGGCGCCAATGTTGCAAAAATCCATATTTTGGCCAAATTTTCGTTTTTTTTGCACTTTTTGCAAAAACTTCTGTATTGTCTTATGCATGTATTTTACATCCAAACTTGCGCCAACCTGCTGAATTCGACCTGGAGACCTTCGGCGCGCCAACCCACCTTCATTTGTGACCGGGACTGTCAGTGAACCAGGTATTTATCCTTGCGAAACCTCTATGCGCCTGGTTTTGTCTGCAAATAGCCTAAATTAACTTAAAGCACAGAGAAAACAGATAATTGACTGGAAAATCCCCTGTGCCTAGTTCGCATTTGAAGTTATAAAGACGAAATTCACTGGCTAAGCCTCGTTTACCAAAGCTTTCACAAAACCCTGCATTCTGTTCGCGCAATCGTGAACAGGGAACCCAATTACACTTAATTACTGAGAAAGAGTCTGTTAAAGACAAGTGTTTTCCCTCTCCTAGTGTTTTGTGCAGTATTTCAATTGCTGCAATTGACCCTTTGTCCTCGGTTTCTCAACAAATCACCTCTCCTTCCAAAGAACGCTCTTGTCTGTTACTCTGCAGAGTAACACTAATTCACATATCAGCAGAGTTTATAAGTAACCATGGATACACTAGTAGCACCTGTAGCCCTCAATATTGCCCCTTTCAATTCCCCTCAGAGAGAATTGGAGTGGCAGGCCTTAGCAGATTTGGATTATCAAATCTCAGAAGAATTTCTAATAAAAAGCAAGTTCCACATCCACCTGCTAAATGAATTAAAGGCCAAACATGAGACTGGAACAGATGTATTGGGAATTTGGGATTCCTTCCTCCCAATCTTCAAGCTTCCTCAGGTCAATCAATTTCCTGACCTAATTCACCTATGTCCTGAAGGTTATGATCCCACTCAGAGAGCTGTGCTTGACCCCTCAGGCTCAGTTGTTTTCTATATTACCCCTGAGGCCATCAGAGAGATGCTGCAATTCAAGACTGAGAAGAAATTGGTTCCTTTTGTTCTTGTTTGAAATCTGATAAAAATCAAGGAGCTAAGATGACAGATGCTTCAGATCACCAGCTACCAATTATCATTAATCTAATACTGTCAAGTACCCTCCCCATTTTTGCATGTTTACTACCCATTGGCAAGGGACCTTTGCAAGATATGATCAGTCCCATTCTGAGTTATAACTCAATTGAGTATTTGATGAAACTGTACTTAGTAATGAATGCTCAATAGTTTTCCCCTGGCAAAACTCCAATCTGCTATACTAATGCCACCTATATATCAGACAAAATGATGAGCAAATTATGAACTAACAAGGGAAGGGTGTTAAGATACTTCCTTCCGCTACATCTACCACTTAATTTATACTAATCAACATGAGAAATTTTCTTTTGCTATGAAAAGAGTGGATGCACAAGGAAATCCAAGGTCAGTAGTGTACTGGACCTCAATTTTTCACTACAGAGCCTATTCTCCATACACTTACTGTGAGTTTATAGACCTTTTCATCCACCCAGCCATGTCTCTGTTCCTGAGCTCACCTCCTCCAAGACTAACCGATGATATGCAGAGGATCCTTCAGTTGTCCAAGGTATACAGCATTGGGGATTGGTATTTTTACCAAAATTACACTGTTATCAGAATATATGGTTGTGAGTTACCCCCATACAGACTGCCCAAATATGTGCCTATGAGGTTGTTTTCCCTTGAATACTTCAGGCAGTTTGGGAATGCTGATGTGAAGAACTTTTCAGGCAAAGTCAAGAAAGCACATCTGAAGTTAAAAAACCAACTAGGCCACTTTGTTTTAAACAAGAGGGAGGAAGGCTGGCAAGAGGCAGACAGAATGCTAGAAGGCCTTGGCCTAAAGACCAGTTTCCTCTGGAAACCTTATGACCCCAATCACTTCATAACCTTAAGAAGGGTCAAATATAGGTTGTCCAGTTATGACCATGTAAGGTTGCCTCACATAGAACAATATGCAAATCAAAAAAAATGGAAGAGAGGCACATTAGAGGAACCTGTCACACAAGAAGAACTAAATGAAAGAGCAAGAAGAAATCTCCTTAAGATGGCTGATTTAGAACTTCCTGCATAGGTATTTTCTCTTACAAGCACAGAGGGAGCAGCTGCCTCATCCTCCACAGCACATCAGAAGGCAGTCAAAGCTACATAGCAAGCCTCTAGCAAAGGCAAGGAGAAAGAAATGGAGCTAGAGCAGCCACTACAGCAAGGACAGGTACAGCAAGAACAGGTACAACAACAACAACAGGTACAGCAGCAAGAAAAGGAGCAGCCAGTACAAGAAGAGAAAACAGCAGAGGCCCCAATGGTCACTGATCAGCAGCCAGCACAAATGGTGCCTCCCAGGTAAGAAACAAGAGCTGAAGCTTCAGTCCTCCAAACCCCACAAAAGGAGGACATAAGCAGGAAAAGGGACAGAGAGACTCCCCTCACAACATCGACAACTCAAGGGGAAAAGAGGCAAAGATTAAATCCTTTCTCAGAGGAAGAAATTCCAATAGGGAAATCTTTGGGCATGGGCCCACCTAGCATGGAGGCCTCTGCAAGTTCCTTCC